>WSUE01000133.1:5103-92320 GCA_019633535.1 Tulasnella sp. JGI-2019a
ACGAGTGGAGGACAATTGGGATCGTCCGCGAGGGTCTCCAGTGGCCCCTGGATCAGCTTCCTGAACTGAACCTCTAGTGTTCCCTGCGCGACGTTGTGGTCCTCGTGAATAGCTGATGCGATCTCAGCACGAAGCCTCTCATCTCCTCAGGATGCTAATTGACGCGCGAGCACTGGAATCACCACCATATTCCTATCCTGTTGATCCACGGCGAAGTAGAAGTCCGCTCCAAGACGCTTCGACCTGCGTTCGGCCTCTGCAACACTTGCGCCGACAGCAGACTTTCCTCTGCCGGCCGCCCCTATAAGACATAGTCCACGCTTATCATTCACTGGCGGTGTTTCGATCCATTCGGTAATCCAGTTTAACAGCGATTCCCGCGTTCCTTGCAAGCATGGCGGCTTCTTGGATGCGCCAGAATCTCCGGCTCCAAGTAGTGTGATGAGTCGGTCGATTTCTGGCGAGAGCAGATGTTAGGAGCGAGGCAATTCAATAGATGTGTGATAAAATTCACCGGCTTCCTGAAAAGGATAGCTTTCATAAGAAATCCATCATATAATGATGTAAGAAGTTGCGCTCACCTGTTGCTTTCGGATAAGGACCTGTTGTTCCTGATAAACAAGGTCAAGTTGTTGGATAATGGCTTGATGGTCTGCATGCGCGGAATCCTGCTTTCGACTGATCATATCAACTTCGTGACCGGTGGCGACGACAGTCTCCAGCTGCAACGATCATGAGCGGTGGGTATGCAAGGATAGAAATAAGCCGACAGCGGTGCACCTACCTGAACGCCTGTGATTATTTCTACAACCTTCTGCTTCAGGGTGCTCAGTGTCGATGCATCGCGATCATAGTTGATCCATTTCCGTAGCGGTCTCCGAGAAGTGAGCGTTGCGATCTCTTCCCCGATCTGTTGGAGCGCCCTTTCAAAGGAGTTTCAACAATGTCGCTCTGAGTCTGATGGTGGAGACTGACTCACTCGCGAAACTCACGAACCCTGTTTTGTGTGGTAGCGGTGGCATGGGGGAGATCGAGAGAACGAATGGTCTTATCAGTTATAGTTGAAATAAAAACTGCCAACACTTTTGCGTCCTCTGTATTCCCTTGAGCAGTCTGAATACGGGGTGGTCAGGTGTATGTCGCAGAGCGCTCAGCTTCGGCAATACCTCACCTCAACGATCTTGATGATTTGAAGCACGGCATCAGGGATCCCAACCACAGCTGACTTGAATGGCTCTGGAATAGGCACAGCTTTCACAACGGCGGATAGAATTTGTAGACTGGCTTTCGTGCTCTGTAGTGTATCCGCGCCCATGAAAGTGACGCAGAAGGCGAGGGAGCTGGAGGAAGATGGTGGGTGGGTGGTGCTGGTTCTGAAGACACGAGTTCTGACACCAAGGGCGAGACGCGCACGCATCTGCGAGCTTCATCGTGTGACTCTGGCAGTACCCGTTGAACCCATTCTCCCTTGTCAGATAGACTAAGTTGATGTATGTTGTGCTGGCTGGTCACTAACCTTTAGAGTTGTGAGATGGCGATGACATCATGTCCGTCTACTTCTACCCTGACTGGACATCCCGATATCTAACCGCAGTATGCAAAATGTCGAACATGTATCCCATTGCTTAAGATCGATCTCGCGAAGGTGCTGAAACTTTATTAAGTATATCTCATACAATAAAAGCCTGACAGAGTGTATATAACATTCTAACTCGCAAGCAGTCCACAACGGTGCAACCTACTGACCTACTTATGTACCTAAAGCCTGAAGACTCGTTCACGGATGCGGGTCCTCTTTATCGTGCAAATTATTGGATACCGCGACGTCAGCTCCTCTTCAGAAATCTTGCTCTGCTCGCACAGAGACCGGAAAATGTCACCATCTTGACGGAAGAGATTTAACGGTGTGTCAAAAACCTATGTTAGATGTAAAGAATTAACTCGGGCTAGGCGGAAGCAGGAGAAAGCGAGTACATACAGCGATCCATCATTGCTCCAAAACTAAGACTTGATCGTGGCATATGATTGTACGCACCCGGTCCATCCAAAAGCGGGTAGCAGTACTCATCAGATATACAACATGTGGCAGGATGAGCAGGAAATATCCACGAGCAATGCAAAAAAGGGTCTTCCCGCTAAACTCCTTCGATATTGTTTGGTGAATGGCCCCATCCGTCCCCAGATCCGCCGAAGCTGCCACTTTATCCATCACTACCAACTTGACCTCGTCCCGCATGAGCGCCTGAGCAAGGGAAAGCAGTGGTCGATCTACGACACTCTGATTGGCACCTTCCGGCTCAATGAGTGCCATCTCCAGTGTAAAACGATTGCCTACCGGAGGGTTCTCGTCCATATTATTTGCTGTCGGTTTCATTGGAAGGGGGTGTTGTGGATGGTTGAGCCGTCATAAGGTAGAACCTACGAAGCGCATCGTATAGCTTGGCATCTTCAAACGTGAGAATGGGTCGAGATTGGTCCTCAAAAACAGCAATCTATCAGGGTGTTGGCCTTTCAGCATCACTATTATCACAGCCTCCAAGCCCAAACTCACTTTTCTGCACAAATCAAACAGCCCCAGCGTCGAAATACCAATCTCGTCCAGCCATATGGAGCTCTACGTTTCGGTACAAAGTGAACATGAGGGAAGATTTCCCGGCTCCAATCTGTCCTACCACAGAAATCTTCTCTCTCACTCGAGTGTTGAGTCCAGTGCCATGAAGGACAGGCGGAAGGGTCAGCAGATACTTCATCGCCACGTCTCGAAACTGTAGGGACCCTCCCTGGGCCAATCCGCTAGGATCTCATATGCGCCATCTTGCTCGATGAGACCGTCACGAGGATAGTGGGACTATTCTCTTAATAGCGTTCATGTTGTTCTGCACCGCACATCCCGCTATATGTCAGGTTGTTGCTTTCTTGTCATTGCTTTGCGGTCGCGAACCTATCTCGACGTCAGCGGACTGTCTTGCCATCATGCTGGACCTTTGCGTGAGGGGTGTGCCATACCTGAAATATCCGGTGTACGGAAAAGGAGGCAACATGTTAGGAGCGATATCATGGTTTGAACGGAAAGCTCGAGGTACCTACGCAAGCACTAGGCCGATCTGTGCAGGATTGCTTCCATTGGTACCGGCGGTTGCTATCACAGCAACTGCGAAGATCGGATTGAGCCTATAAAGTTAAGCCGGATCGCTAGCAATTGCTGATTTGCTATTCGATATAGGTTCCTGTTTGCGCACTAGATAGTGAATAGGCAAGGGATTTATACTAACTCTTAGTCAAGAACAATGCCTGGTCTTCAAGGTCCATGAGGCGCTCGTTATTCCCAAGGAAGCGACTGATGTAACGCCAACAGTATAGGCCTTATCGTCTCGCATTCGCCTTTTGCGGTCTTGATATCTAGTGTCAAGCGTCCTATATAAGGATTTCACCACCCCACTGGCGATTGCCTTGAGGCTATTCTCATGAGTGCTATTGAGTCTACCGTTCGTGCTAGATGGAGGACGCGCTTGACGCGTTGGCTGTTTCAAATTCTTCAGCCCTACACCGGAAGCGAGGTTTTCTCCCTCATCTTTTGAGTGGAATGCGATCTTATCCGTTGGTGAAACAAAACAAAACATTCCAAGAACAATCAGACAATTGCTTATCCGGTGGAAAAACACTTGGCTAGAATATTATGGTTATCGATCATCATAGATGTTGTCGAACCTTACCACTAAGCCGCTCCGGGTGAGATATACAAGGAGAGTAAGAAATCTCGCGAGCACCGAACGTCGTCCGGAGAAGCATCACGCATAAGTTGGTATTACTAGCAATAGTCAAAATCTGGGAACATAAGCCGAAATATCAATAATCGGGACATCCGGGACTTCCATTGCAAGAATGTGTCCGTTCACTAAGACTCGACCCCAGTCACCTATCGGCCGCAGCACAACAGGAATCCAGAGCATCCACTTCCCATTAGGGTCTCGAACCCAGCCGTCTCTGTCGATCTTAAGAGAACATGGATGATCTTTAGAGATGGGCCCAACCTCTGGATCATCAGCCAACCCGATGTCCTTTCCTGCTACCCTCCAAATGGTTCGGCATTCTTGGTTCTCCGAAATAACGTACTTGCCATCGAGCGAAAAGTTCAGACTGGTGACCGCGGTTGTTTGACGTACGGGATGCCCGACTAGCTCTCCAGATGATGTATTCCATAGGCGGAGAGTGCCGTCGGAAGAAGCCGTAACGATTTTTTGTAAATTTGGCGCGAAGGCGAGGTGGTAGACGTGGCAAGCATGGCTATTTGGTTGTCTCTCGCGGAGTCGAAAGGGTTCTCCAGTTTGACTGTTCCATTGTATGGCACCTTCATTGGACCCTGAGACGATCGACTTTCCATCAGGTGACCAAGCGATACACCCGACGCCACCGGCATGGCCCTGCCAAACGTTTCCGACCGCTGCCCCAGTTGATGCATCCCACAGACGGAGAGTCTTGTCATTAGACCCAGAGGCAATTGTTTTACCATCGGGTGACCAAGCGACACACCGCGCGAAACCGGAATGGCCTTCCCAGGGGCTCCCGATCAATTCACCAGTACATGCATCCCACAACCACAGAGTATGGTCAGCAGTCGCAGAAACTATCCTCCTTCCATCGGGTGACCAGGCAAGGCCATATGTATATGTAGTTGTCCAGGGCTTCCCTATAAGTGCTCCCGTCGATGATTCCCACAACCTGATAGTCTGATCGTGGGACCCGGAGGCGATCTTGCCGTCTGGCGACCAGGCAACACAGAAGACTGTACTAGTATGGCCCTTCCAAGCTTCTCCTACAGAGGCGCCAGTAGATGAATCCCACATGCGGAGAGTGCCATCGCGCGACCCAGAGACAACCCATTTGCTATCTGGAGACCATGCGAGGCACAACACTTCGTCGGTGTGGCCGTGCAATGCTTCTCCGATGCGCGCTCCAGTCGTCGAATCCCAAATCTGGAGGGTACGATCCAGAGACCCTGAGACTATCATCTTGCCATCAGGAGACCAGGCAACGCAGTATACTTCATCGGAATGAAATTTCCAAGCCTCTCCGACGGGCGCCCCCGTAAAAGGATCCCACAAGTAAAGTACGCCATCGTTGGACCCGGAGATAATCCTCTGGCCATCCGGTGACCAAGCTATACAGCACTGCACGCCCCGTATAGACCATCGTTGCAGGCAACCAGGTCTTGGCTTGGGGCCACCGTCCGCCAGATGGCCGTACACCCGTGACAGTGAGGTGTGCGACGGTGTGAACGGCAAGGCAGAGTGGTAGATGTGTGGGGCACTTGCTCTGATCGGGTCCTTGAACTCGAGGATAAAGTTTTTGAGGTCTTCCAGGAGGCTAAGGGTCGAAATTTCGGATTCCTTGGGTAACGTGCTGGCCTGAAACAATACGGCGGGTTGTTGTATGGGTAAGACGTCGGCGAGAAAACGTCTGGCATGGTCGAGCCCCCGGAGGGATAGGGGGCCCATCGGCGTGTGAACCATATTCAGTCGAAGGTGTATCCCGGTCTGCATTTTCATGAGACTTTCCGTGATGAGAGTCGCAATGCGGCGAAGTGGTGGCAATCTCGGTGACCCTGACGAATTCGGCTGAGGTCGAACCTGCCAAAGTCCAATAAGCCGGGCTGCCAAAGCAGGGTAGATGGCAATCTCACCTTGAGCCATACTTCCACCAATTCCACCAACTGTACCACGCTCGCCGTCTCCCCCAGAAGGCTTAGCACCTCTAGCCAATACAGTAGTCGCGTTCTCGCAAACATCTCCACGGACGTATGCACGTCGTCGCATTCAGGATGCGCACACGAAACATGGGTGGCCCAGTTCTCGCAGGCATATTGCATCCCTGACGAGATGTGTTGTCTGACCAGGTCCCTGACCTTGGGTTCGACCTTCCATCCCGTCTTGCCATTTCTAGATGTAAATGTAGTCGGATCGATATCACAGATGTTCGGCTTCCGCAGACCGTCCATATGACGCAAGCACCGCATGGCCATTCGTCGATGCTCCTCGGCGATGTTGACTAGGAAACGGGCATCACACCGCGACTCATCAGTCAGGTAGTCTTTGAAGGATTTGTGAATGAACTGAATTGGTTTTGCGCCACAGGAAGGATGATCATCGACTGCGTCGGGAACGACAAGTACCGCCTGAAGATATCCTAGGACCTGCGTGCGTATGTCGTCGGTGGATTCGACACTGTTAGATTGGTCAAGGCATATGAACGAAGCGAGTGTATGTGTGTTCATCGGCTCCATAACACATAGAACTCCGAGAACGTCCTGGAAAAGAGTGATGAGCTTGGAGTGGGAAGTTGGTGGACACGCGCGGTTGAGGATCATTGAGTAGATTGCGTAGAGGTCGGTGTTATGGCCGTACCCTCCATGAATGTCCGGCACCGATGAGAGGAGAGCCTCGAGCTGCTTTTCAGGGTTGCGAAAATTTCGGTCCGCAAGCATGCGGGCCACTGTGGCGGCCCATATCCACAGTCCACCTGACATCTGAACAAGGATGAGAATCCGTGCTTCACCTGGCCAGTTTGATGTCTTCACCATTCCCAACACCATCTCCGGTAGTTCCTCCCTGAAGAACTTTTCTATATCCTTCAGCGTCTGACTCAGCTCCTCCAAATCGAGGGAACGAACGTGTAGTCGCGCGTTCAGCGGTTCCGATGCGTACCGATGGAGTAGATGCGGTTCTGGGCGACTCGCGATGATGAACCGGACAGCAGCAGGGAGGGTGGCGAGACTCTGCCCGATCAGGCGAAGCAATCGAATTGCATACTCGTTATTGCATTCGTCTAGGCCATCGAGGAGTATTACGAGTGGAGGACAATTGGGATCGTCCGCGAGGGTCTCCAGTGGCCCCTGGATCAGCTTCCTGAACTGAACCTCTAGTGTTCCCTGCGCGACGTTGCGGTCCTCGTGAATAGCTGATGCGATCTCAGCACGAAGCCTCTCATCTCCCCAAGATGCTAACTGACGCGCGAGCACTGGAATCACCCCAATATTCCTGTCCTGTTGATCTACGGTGAAGTAGAAGTCCGCTCCAAGGCGCTTCGACCTGCGTTCAGCCTCTGCAACACTTGCGCCGACGGCAGACTTTCCCCTCCCAGCCGCCCCTATGAGGCACAGTCCACGTACATCATCGACTGGCGGTGCCTCGATCCATTCAGTAATCCACTTCAGCAGCGATACACGGGTTCCTTCTAAGCACGGCGGCTTCTTGGACGCGCCAGAATCTCCGGATCCAAGTGACGTGATCAGTCGGTCGATTTCTGGCGAGAGAAGATGTTAGAAGCGAGCTAATTGAATAAATGAGTGATACAACTTACCGGCCTCCTGCAAGGAATACGTTTTCATGAGAACCAAACAGGAAATTTTATATGAAGTTGTACTGACCTGCTGCATTCGGATGAGAACTTGCTGTTCTTGGTAAAGAATTTCTTGTTGTTGGAGAATTTCTTGTTGTTTTCGGCTGATATCATCGACCTCGTGTCCTGTAGCGACAACAGTCTCGAGCTGCAATAATCATGAGCAATAGTCATGCAGGGAGACGGAGTGACACCCTGACCTGGATGCCTGTGATCACGTCCACCACCTTCTGCTTCAGGCCGCTCAGTGTTGATGCGTCTCGATCATAGTTGACTATCCGCTTCCATAACGGTCTTCGAGAAGCGAGGGTTGCGATCTCTTCCACGATCTGTCGGAGCGCTCTTCGAATGTGTTTCAATACTGTCGCAGTGCGCTTGATGGCTAAGCTTGACTCACTCTTGGAACTCACGAATCCTGTGTTGTGTGGCGGGCGTAGCGCGGGGGAGATCCAGAGAACGAATGGCCTTGTCGGTCACGGTTGAAATGTAAGTCACCAACACTTTGGCATCCTCCATATTTCCTTTAGTAGTCTAAATTCCAAGTGTTCAGCAGAGGTGCGTATTATCGCAGAGCGCCCAGCCATAGCAATGCCTCACCTCGACGATCGTTATGATTTGAAGCACGGCATCTGGGATCCCAACCACAGCTGACTTGAATGGCTCTGGAATAGGGACAGCTTTCACGACGGCAGATAGAATTCGTAGACTGGCTTTCGCGCTCTGTAGTGTATCTGCGCCCATGGAGGTGACGCAGAAAGCAAGAGAGTTGGGGAAGGTGGTGGTGGGTTGAATACACGAGTGCTAACCACCGCCACTGTGGGTTACAGGGCAAGGAAAAACGTGGTCGGGACGTCTTCACTGCGTGATTTTACTCGTTGAAGCCATTCTTCCTCTTCGAACCTCGGAGCGCACAAAGTTCAAAGTGATGTATCTTGTGTAGTGGAGTTATCAGGGCTACGGATATCCCCTGACCGCTTTCCCGCTGTTGATGACATCATTTCAGCGCTTATTGTTAACCACGGGAAGTGGCCATCACGGCATCCATAGCGAGTTACAAAAACTGATTTCCCCTTTGATCACGTCGTTGGCGCTTCATATGAACTGGCGCCACTCCTTGATGTCTAATCTAGCTAGTCTCGACCACGGCAGCTGAACCTCGCCAGCCCATCAAGCTCGCCGTGCTAGTGGTCATTGGTACTGTCATTAATAGCCAAGGCAAAGGGCTTGACGCCGAAAGTACTGACCTTATCGTCTCGCATTTACGTTTCACCGTCGATAACTGTTTGATACCTAGTTCAAGCGTCCTAAATGTCACCCCACTGGCGATGTCTTGAAACTATTCTTGCTCACTGCTATCATCCTTTCTTCTCGCAGTTGCGAACAGTCTCTCTTGGGATACTAAGCCCCATGATGATCTCAATGACCTACCACTCTTGCTCCTGCAGCCCGTTGGGCGTAGGTTCCCCAACCATTGGGCCCCTCTTCGTCCACACAAGAGTATCCGCCAGCTTCAAGGGCACCCAGAAAGACATATTTCCCAGAACCCGATTTCTTCCTTGTCGATCCTATATCTTTCGTATCAACCTTCGTTCGATTGAAATGCTTTCAGGACGTTGTCTCATCAGCCACGACAAAGGGGGACCATTGTTCGAAATCACGTCGAACCTTTTCTCAGAGGGTGGTAATAGCTAGGGCGAGATCACCGTCACATTTAGGCATCATCGCATGGTGATCTGGTTTATATCGGAATCCACCATTGTTGAGCGACGACTGGACGGTTTTTAAACCCACTGGCTACGCAAGGATCCACGCGCTCAGAGGACATGACATGTGACGCGGATCCAGGTGAAACCCTGTGAACACGGATGATAAAACGGCTTCTTCTCTTCTGCTCACCTCACTACTTCGCTGGCAACGCTTGGCAACTGCGGTTCTCGCCACCAGCGGGTTCGCAAAAGAAGGCGATTGTGTTAATCTTCCTTATGCTATTTTAAGTTCCCTCGATGTCGTATACCTTGCACGGCCACGTCACACTTGCTGCACGCCACAAATCGCCACGCTAGTGCTGGTCGCCACAAATCGCCGCATCTGTGCTCCACTTCCTGCGTGATCCGACGACTGGCCTTGTATATAGGATGCATCCGCGACAGCGTTCTGTGAGACGAGAATTGTTTCGACAAATAGTCTGAAACACAGAAGCAGGTGACGCGTATCGGTATCTTGTTTTTCCACAAAGCATGGTTCTTTTCGGCGGTTTCAGATTCTAAAACTGTTACGTGACTTTCAGAGTATAAAACATGTTGCTGTTCTATGAAACTGTAGAGCTACCATCCCACCATCCATCTAAGCCTGAACCGTCTCTCATTTATTCCCCCCTTTATATATCCACATTCATTCAAACTCTTCCTCTACACAATATGTTCGGCAAAATCACGGTCCTCACCCTTGCCACCTCTGTGATCCTCGTACAATCGGCTCCTTATTACCGCAATTTCTACTGGGACCTGGGATCCGCAGGCGTTGATGATTCGACATCTTATAGCGGCACTGGCACAGCGTTGTACGGGTCCACAGTAAGCGCTAGCGATAATCAGCGGAACGCTCAAGGTCAATCGGTGTGTATTGCGTCATTTCCTTCTCAGGATGATAGGATTGCCAGCTTACGATGTGGTTTCAACTCAACGTAGTCGTTCAGTGCCACCTGTTGGAGCACTGGGGGTCTCACTTGTGCCGTCTACACTCTGACCAATCCGAACCGCAATTCCAACGGCTTCTTCACAGAGTACACCATCAAAGATGGCTCCTGGCAGAAACCCACCTCGGTATCCAGCTCAACGGTCTCGATACTAATGAACACTCCGATGGTGGCGGTCAACACGCATGATTTCGGCAGAAAGGAAACTGCTGTGTTCTTCATCTCGAAGGACAACAAGCTGTCGTACTTCGATCGGGTCGATGGTGCGGCCGGGTTCACCCTCTCCTCGCAGAATCTCCCGATCACAGGGTCGGTGCAGTACATGACCGCTGCCACTTGGAGAAATACGAATAGCAGTGAGTTTGTTGTCGTCCTAAGACCCTTTGTTTGCTTTTATGAAGGAAACCTGATGATGCTCACCGCTTTCCAGACCCAGCCTATTCGATCTGGTACAGCGACCAAAACGGAAACGTTTATTCGTGGCGTTACGACAAGACCGGCAAGTGGAACTTTGATGACCAGCAGATAGGTATCACTGTATCCGGATCCTTCGTCGTCTCCATTCAATCCGATCGTACGTCCGCGATATACCAAACGGGACTCAAGAATACCTAATAATCATCTGCGATCATTTGTTCCATAGACCTTATGACCGACCTTTACTCCCCCATCGGCCACCATTGGAAAAGAATCGGTGCGGCGGGTAGCCCCTGGACTTCTCAAGGTGACTTCTCCATCCAAGACCATGGTCACTCTTTTTCTGGGATATCGGGCGGCATTCTTCCCTGGGATATCACGCAAGCCAAGTTCTATTTCAGTGGGAAACAATCTCAGGGCCTCGTCGAAGGATCCATCGGGGTCAACTCCACAAACCTTAACATCGACCACACATTTAATATCAATCCTACCGTGGGTACCAATACCGTAACGTCAATGTATGGGAGCAACATCATCGTGAGTTGGCCCTTCTTTTCATCATCACGATGAGCACGCCATTTGTCCTTTCATTATTGATCCACGCTTGGCGTTTCGCGACTTCAGAATATCTTTACGATGACCGCACAGGGGATCGTGTCAATCGTCTCCACGGACGGTGGGAATAACTGAGGGCAGTCAGTTGTACCTGGCGCTTAGTTACCATCATGCCGTTTTGTCCAGCAATGAAGCTGATGACTTTGGTCGCATATACGTTGTACCGATCGGGCCCTTCAGCTGTGACTAAAATATATCTATTGCAAATATATTATACGCTCGTTCGGGTGGTTTTAACTCTTTCATATGGATGTGAAATACTCACCCAATCGCCTGGGCTCTCATGTGGAACACAAGGTTAAGCTTCTGACCAGCGCCCCGGCACTTCCACAGAGTCTGGATAGGGTGCGCGTGCTGCACGCTTATGGTCATGTCTGTCTGCAACAGATCCCAAAAGCATTCGCCCCTCGCTCATAACGTATCGATTTCGCAAGCTTGGAGCACGATTTCCTTAGGTAATAGTTTCAAACCTTTCCTTAGATGGCGGTAATCGCTAAGCGAGAGCACTGTCACCACGGTCTAGACATTATCGCATGGTGATATCCACTGGCTATGCTCGACTCTCGGTGATCCAATGGACTCATGAAACCGGGGAGCCCCTGACATGATGAAACGGCTTCTTCACCCCTGATTTCGCGGCGTACCCACTTCGCTGGCAAATCTTGGCAACTCTCTCGGCAACTGCGGCTCTAGCCATCAACAGGTTCGCCAAGAATGTGATTCAACCCCCCTTACGCCTTATTTTAAGTTCACTGCATGTCGAATTCTCTGTTTCCAATAGACATGGCCACTACATCACATGTATATGTACTTTATCGCGACAAACATGCTCCACGCATTTCCAGCTTCCGGTATACCCCAACGACCGGCCTTGTATATTATCTGCGACGAGAATTGTTTCGATAGTCCGAAACACAGGAATAGCCGATGTACTAATCTTTCATAAAGTGCCAAGGATGCCTGGTTCTGAGGTTTCAGCCTCTAAGACCAGCTGACCATTACGCGACTTGGGAGTATATAATACATGCTGCTGTCCTACATTATCATGACTTCAGCTACCTTTCCTCTTCACTTTCCTTTTCACCTTCTTAATCTGAGCCTTTCAGCCGTCTTGTCCCAAATTTTTTTCCCTTCCTCTTTTATCCATTCACCTTCATTCAAGCTCTTTCCCTATACAACATGCTCGTCAAAATCACACTCATCATTACCGCCTCCGTGGTCCTCGTCCAAACGGCTCCTGCTTTCCGCACTCCAGCCTGGAACCTAGGAGAAGCCGAACCCGCTCTAACATACTGACCAGGCGGTGGGAACGGCGTTCAACAGCACACCACACAATATGGAGCTAACTATCAGCAGTATGAAGATGATCGTCAACAAGGGCAATATATGACTCAACAGGTTACGACCTCAGTATGTATCACTTCATTTTTTTTTCTCGGGATGATAAGATTATCAGCTCACGATATGGTTTGTAACTCAATATAGTCGTTCGGCGCCACCTGCTCGGGCGTTGGAGCGGGGTTTCCCCGCTCTCCTCTATTCCCACGGTTCATACATGTCGTAGCTAGAATTGAACACACCCGACCATCGAATAGCATGCGCACGAAGCCCCTTCGGGGGCTTCTCCAGCGTCGGAGGTCCAATCTGTACCGTTTACACTCCAAACGGCAGATCGGACGGTTTCAATGTGTACCTTAACAACGGAGGCGTGGAGTGGCAGAAAACCTCGGTATCCAACTTCGGAGCCTCGATGTTGAGAAACACACCGATAGTCGCGGTCAACACGCGTGACTTTGGCGGTCGTGGAACCACCGTTTTCTTCATCTCGACGAACAATAAACTGTCGTACATTACTCGCGCCAGCGATCATTCACCCTGGTCCCTCGGCTCACAGAATCTCCCGATCGCAGGGTCGGTGCGACATATGACCGCTGCTAGTTGGAAGAACACGAACAGCAGTGAGTTTGTTGTTTGTCCCCAGGACCCCCTCCCTTGCTTAGGAATCTGAAGATGATGTTCATCGCTTTTTTTTTTCAGATCCTGCCTATTCGATTTGGTACAGCGACCGAAACGGAAAGGTTTACTCGTGGCGTTACGACAAGACCGGCAATTGGAACGTTGATGGCGAGCAGATCGGCGTCACCGTATCCGGACCTTTTACCGTCTCCGTTCAACCTGATCGTACGTTTACCATACTCTAACCGCTTCCGAGAGTTACGAATGCGTAATAATCATATTCGAACATTTTTTTTTTCTTTAGACCTTACGACTGACCTTTATACCTCCACCGGCGACCATTGGAAAAGAATCGGCGCCGCTGGTAGCGCATGGACGCTTCAAAATAGCTTCACCACGTGGGGCAAAAGTCACCTTTTCAATGGGATATCGGGTGGCGTTCTCCCCTGGGACACCACACAGGCCAAGTTCTACTTCAGCCGGCAAGAATCTCAGGCCCTCGTCGAAGGCGTCGTGAACGTGAACTCCAAAAACCTCAAGATCGACCACGTGTTTGGTACCAGTCCTGCTGTGGGCACCAACACTGTCACGGCCATGTACCAGAATCCGAATGGCAAATTCATCGTGAGTTATCCTCTACCTCTTTTCATTGTCACATCGAGCACAACATTTTGTCGTTTCCGTACTGATCTTTGACTTGACGTTGCGCGTCTTCAGAATGTCTTTACGATGACCGAAGATGGGGTCGTTTCAACCGTCTCCGCAGACGGTGGGAGTAAATGGTGGCCATCAGTTGCCGTTCAGGCTTAGTTCGCGTGATATTGTTGTTTCCGGTAATGACGATGGTGGTTTTGATTGCATATAAGTTGCGCTGATAGACTCCTTCGCTTGTCGACCGGACAGTTCTCACTGAGCCTGGTGGTCTGCGCGCATCAAACTTGCACGGCTATCCACTGAAACAGCTCTCTATTACAAATGTATTTACACGCTCGACTACTATGGGTGGCTCAACTATCAGTGATCAATTCTTCGATAGGACGAGAAATACTCACCTAGTCCTCCGCTCGTTGGATCGAGCTTCCATGAAACACACGATTAAGCTCCTGGCAAGCGTCTCGGTGCTTCAGCTTCATGAGTGGATACTCCCTCCACAAAGTCCGGACGTAAGGTAATCGGTCGTACGCGTGCCGCGCACCCATAACCGTCTCTCCAACGACGTCTTTCCCCAACCATTTTAACCGATCCCGAAAGCGCTCACCCTCCGCCCACAACCCATCGAGTTCGCAGGAATAGAGCACGACGTCCTTAGGTAGCAGTCGAAGGAGCTCGCCTGATGCGACCCCTGGCGATAGGAACGGTGAGTCGAGTTTGATTGATGAGGAAGGGTAAAGGCACGCCGCGTCTGAGAGTTTGGGTATCAGCATCGAGAGGACCTTACTCGACGGGATATTCACTGCCAGCATCCCTTCCTCTCGTGGTCGCGTGTAGTCTGTCTTTGGATACCAGGCCACGATGACCTTGATGACCTGCCGCTCTCGCTCCAGCAACGCGTTCGATGCAGGTTCCCCTGACCCTTCAGCTCCTCTTCGTCTAAGCAGAGCATCTTCCAGCCTCAAGGGCACCGAGAAACACATGTTCCCACCAGACGAGAACCCGGAAATACCGATTCGGTCCTTGTCGATCTTTAGTTCCTCAGCATGGTCGAGGAGGTAGAGTATTGCATCGACACCATCCTCAATGGCGGTGGGGAAAGGATGCTCGGGAGCACGCCGGTAGCCCACGCTACATACTACTGTATCTGCCCCTTTGACAACGGCTACCGCCCACCGTGCATCGTCTGTGGGAGAACCAAGGGTAAAGCCTCCGCCGTGGAAATTTATCAGAACCGGATAGCGTTTATCGTTATTGAGTTTACGGTAGTCGGAAGGGGCATAGAGGACCAGCTTTATCCGACCTGGAAGTGTGGCGAGTGTTGAAGGGATTTTTATCACGAAGCGCGGTGAAAGAGGACGAGGGGGACCAAGACGATGAAGGAACATGCCGATCGACATGAGCGACCGCCACCAAACGGCTTTCGCGTGGAGAGCCCACCTTCCTTGTTCCATTATCAGTCGCGGCTTTGGATGTTGGGCAATAATAGGAGGAGGGAATGGGGAAGGAAAGTGGAAGAGCAGTGGACACGGCCCACTATGGGAGCGATGACATCATAGAGGAGCTTTGTTGCCTCGCGTATTTATAACGCGACAAACGCGTGTGCCGGGATCCAGATCACGCAGCTCAATGTAATGGGATATGTGTTTCATTTCAAAGCTGGGAAAATACGAGTGGATGGCATGATTTGACGGGTATATGATGTGACAATTCTGTGACCTGCGAAAAGAAAACAGCAACCAGTCAAACAACGCCGTTACGTAGCAAGTAGATGTAAACATGGTCTATTTTGGCTTACCTGAGACCTGAGCTACTGTGAGGTCAGTCGCGCGTCACTATACGCCTTAAACGAAGCCTTTTCTTCGAGAACAGCCGCGTCGTAATCTTCCTTGGCTCGCCTTAGAGCGTCTTTCCGCAGTCCGAGCTGCCGACGGCTCTCCTCCCACGTCCTTTCAGCCGCTTGAAGGCCCGGGTTCAGATCATCATCTTCAGAAAGTAATTGATTCCCTGATTTTTTGGGAAGCGAAAAAGGGGATGTTAGCCCCGTTGCATTTCAAGGTGCGATGCGGACCAAAGGAACTTCACCAGATGATCTGCTACTACCCGGAGTTCGGCCTGGTGTGGTGATGCTCACAGCATCAGCACCAGAAGACACTAGTAGCAATATTAAAGAGAAAGTAAGTTCACCATAGCGTAGTGATAGTGGGGAATTGGTTGTGCATACGTTGTAAAGCATCTCCAGCCGATTGCGGTGGAGTTCGCTCTGCGAGGGCCTCAGGCGGCGGCCTATCAAAAGATACTGCAATTTGCAGAAGGTTACGACCCAGTTGTATTTCAGTTGGACAAATTACGACCGACGGTAAAACATACCTGAATGCCTGGGACGAGCGGCAAAAAGTCCGAAGCCCGCTTGAGGTACACAAGGGCCCGAAAGCATAAAGGTTTAGAAAACTAAAAAGTTTCACCCCTGTCGCTCGTATGTACTTACCGGGTTCACTAGTCGTGGGCGGACGCTCGCTCACTGCGGCTGGACCGGGGATATCGTTCTGCGACGTTTCACCCGATCGTGCAACAGGTGTTGAAGTCGCCGACCTCTTGGAGATATCGGAAACGAAGCTTGAGGTTGAAGGACTCTGCGCAGTAGCTCTAGGAGACCCCATCCATGAAGGATGAGGCGCGATAAGTTCTGCGGGGGCACCAAACCGGGCCGGCCCGGAATTACTCGGAGCCGCGTACTTCCCAAATCCGAGACCTGGTGCCGCCGGCTTGACGCCACGAGGTAAAGGTGGGGTAAGCGAAGATGTTAATCCAAAAGTGGGATGGTTTGGCTTGGGTGTAGTGGCGTTCCGAGTTGGCGTTGTGGCTGAAGGGGTGGGCGTGGAATAGCTTGACCCCAAGGCAGGCTTGAACATCTTTGGCACCTCTTCGTTCGTGAATATGGGAACCGGGGGAACTGATGGTGATGTGGTTTCGGGGAGGGGAACAGGGACCGCCGTCTCCCAAGTTCTTGGCGGAGGGTTGGTTCCGGCTCTTGTGCTCGCGTTGGTCACATAGAACATGTGCGCCAATCTCAGTTCCTGTGTTAGTTAGAAGACCCCGAGCCTTATTAGTTCGATATCAGGATGGCATTGTGTATGACCCCACCTCGTGGCTTAAGCGCGCATACGGCTCCATGCATGAGATGCTCATGAATCTCTCACTGCTTTTGTTGCCACATATGACAGTCTCCGTATAAGATTCCTCTTCCCGCATGATCGCTGCGCCGGACCAGTATGGCGCTGGTGAGAAACCGTTTTCTGTGGCCATCGTGTCCAGTGAACGTATCGCAGGGAGTGGCGTTGATGATCGCGCAGGCAAAGAGTAGTAACTGGAGTAACTGTCTACGAGTAACGAGATATAATTCGCAAGAGGTAGAAACGACGAGGGTGGTGGAGATGGACAGGGCCTTCGCTGCAACTCTTTATAATCACACACGGAACCAAATATCAATCTCCGTAACAATGCTCTCGACGGCTTGAACATGAGAAAGAACCCCTACACATCATAACTCTGTCTTAGCCCACTGTATTGCCTGAACGCCATGGCCTCCTCTTCAGCCGCCATATCGTACTCCTGCTTCGCTCGCGCTAGTTCCGCCTTTCGCAAACTAAGATTGCGCCTCTTTTCTTCCCATTCATGCTCTGCCCTCTCGATGCCTTCGTTTTCGTCCATATCAATGCTCAGGTTCGCGACTGTATCAACGTTTGCGTCAATTTATATCCTTGACTGAACTGTCTGTGCGATCAACCGTCTTACATGACATCGTACTTGTGGAGAGGGGTCTTGACCTAGGTTCCTCAGGACGAGCACGTCCTACACGCCAGTCTGGTGTCGAAGGAACCGTCGGCGAGAGAGACCGTAGGAAGGCGGTCAAAGGTTCCGCTTGGCACTAAGGGGTCAGTTGCAATGTCGTAGATAAGGAGTGAGAAAAACAATGCGCACCGGGCCGCTTCGCATTTTTCGTTGAGGTGTATTGCTCTTGACGCGCGGCTGGACATGAGAGCGAGGACATGTCAACAAGGTCACAGCATGGGATGGATGACTGGCCCATTGACTTACTAAATGAGCTGTCATCAACTAGGGTCATATCGGCCGTCCTCGAGTTATATCCTGAGAATAAGTTTTTGATCTCCCTTCGAGAATCCTCATAGTCCCCGCTCAAAGCTTCCTCCGCCTGCTTGCTGAGCCCTAGACCCCCCGCTTCTTTAATAAACGCAACTTTCAACGCCTCATGCTCTAACCTGACTGCTTCATTTTCTGCGGGCCGAATCAGGCGTTCGTTCGACTCGTTCATCGACCGCGCAAACTGGCGGGTGGACATAGAGCTTGATCCTGACGCTGTTGTGGCAGATGACAAGGGTGGGGTGGTACCATCCCCAAAGCAGAACGACTTGAAATGGAGTAGAAGCTGCTTGGTCGCCGGACCCGTCCACTGTCTCGATTTTCCCTGAGAAAGGGAAATTGGGAGCTGTTTCTCCCAGTTTCGAAGTGGCTCATTGGATCTTCCTGCTTTGAGGAAGCCGAGTGCTTCGGTGGAGGGCGCTACATACCGACCATTCGGGAGTTGCGAGGTCAGTTGAGCTGGGGTCGTAAGGCCATGCTGAGAGAAGAGATAAGCTAGACGGAGCTCCTGCAACATGGATTCGACGACGTTATATCAATTTCAGGCCAATTAAAGTGGGTGAAGCTCACCTCGAGACTCAAGCTAAGAAGCTGAACCGCCGGAGTTGCTGTAATAACTTGGTAGTTGTACTGGGTGATAGCACCACGGTTCCCTTCATGTGGATAATCCCACTGAGTTGTAGGAGTGTAGGCTATGGCTTCTACGATTTCAGCCGCTTTGACGAATGACGGAATGCCAGATGTTGAAGTTCGTATAGGCTTAGGAGTCGACTTCGAGGACATTTCGAATCTGAGCGCGCGATGTAGATCAAATAATATTCGAAGTGAGGAAGTTTGAAGATAGTGAAAAGTAGATTGGGACGGGGGATATTGCAAACGAGGAGTAAAGTGGGAACGCGATTGAACAAAGGGTCCATCACGTGCAACATTCTTTGCTCCATCACTTTGAGACAAGTCGCAGTGTGCTATACCTCCAGAACTTGGCAGTCTCGATATTAGCTGCGGTGTCGTACTCGTCTTGAGCTTTGTCCAGGGCTGATTTACGCAACACTAGGTCTCGCTTCGCCTCCTCCCAATCTTCTTCGGCGGTTGATAATCCAACGTCGGGCTCTCCGAATGTCGTAATCGCGGCTGTAAGTAGAATTTGTTCAGTTAAAAACAGACGTAGGCAGTAATGAGGGAAGTGGTCTCACTGGACATTGTATTGGCCGACAACGAGGCAGAGTACGTTGACGGCTCGATAATTGAGACGTTGGAGAGTTCGGTGGTACTGGAGTCGTCGGGATGATTCCTTGTTTCGGTCAGAGCTTGCAGGAAAGGCTCGCACATGCTGTTTTCGGGGGCTGTAACGTTGTGTGTGAGCGTACGTTCATAAGAAAGGCTTAGCAGCACTCACCATCTGGATCCGAGCCCCCAGAAAGCATGCTGTCCCCGAGCGCGTTGCTACTCCCGAGTGATGGAGCCGTTGGGCTCAACATTAATCGCGCTCCATGAAGAGTGGAAGTTACCAGCGCTTCGGTCTCCCAAAGTCGGTGTCCATCGAAGCCGTTTCCTTTAGCAATACGATCTTGAGATCTCTTCTCATTGAGGATCTCCAATGCATGTGTGGAGGGGGCAATTCCACGACCCTCACATAGTTCCGCTTCCGTGGCGATGCCAGCAAGGGCGAACGTGTCCGCCAACCGGAGTTCCTTTGACGCGTGACATTCAAAGCCAGATTTAGCTGGACAGGAATGGTCTTAGTAGTAGATAGCTCACCTCCATGCTCAAGTTACAAAATTGCGGGCAACAGGTGATGGTTTGGAAGTAAGATAACGGCGCTGGGGCTTGAAACTCGGCGAAAACGAATGGGAGTGACGCCGAGTTGGAGACCCCCTCGCCCGGCTTTGCGATACTCAAGACAGCCCGTACAAATGGTGGGGGGCCATCCAAAATTGGGACGTTTGCCTTTGCCAATTTCCTTTCGGCTCTCTGGTAAGGGTGGCGGAGCTTTGGCTGCTGACAAGGACAGTCTTTTATTGACGGCATGGGTGGGTTGCCGGAATATCTCGTCGGATGCGAGCCCGGGAGCAAGGATTGTGAAGAAGGTGTGTGGATAAGTGTCCGAGTGGGTCTGGTAGCAGGAATGAACGATAGCTGTCGTGTTTTAATGTTGAACGACAAATTCGCTGTTGCCGCCCGCAAACCCTGATCGGACCCCATCCGTCTTTTTTTTTTGCCGTCTTTGAGGGTTGAACCAGACATTCATTAAACTTTAAGCTTATAATGCGGACTAACCAGTGTTTTAAGTCAGAGAGTTGCAAATGGTATAGACTGGATTAGGGTGATGAAGTATTCCGAATACAGGGTGAGATGAAATTTCTCAGTCAGCCCAAAGGATATTGGTCTTGTATAGGCAAAGATCGTATTACTAAGTTCTCAAGGCATGCTAAAGTTCAATCCGATACCAGTCGTAGCGTGCAATACTTCCGGAACTTGGCAGTCTCCCTTTCAACTGCAGCATCGTACTCATCCTTGGCTTTGACTAGTGCTGCTTTGCGCAACGCCAGGTCCCGCTTCGCGTCCTCCCATTCATCTTCGGCGGTCGATAATCCAACGTCGGGCTCCCCAAATGTTAGGCTTGCGACTGCAAATGGAGTTCGGTCAAGGGTCGAGTCGAACCAGTTATGGAAAGGGATGAGGCTCACTGGACATTGTGCTGGCGGACAAAGACTTTTGAGAGTGTTCCAAAGGAGTTACAGTTGATGAGTTAGAGCATTCGCTGGTGGTACCATCAATAGACTGATCCTCTGTCTCAGGAAGAGTTGGCGGGACAGGTTTGCATAGACTGTTCTCAAGCCCTGTAGTGAAGTGCGTGAGCAATCAGCCAAAGGCCAAGACGTTGAACTTTATTACCGCCACGATTTAGGTTCTCCGGGTCTAAACTGAAGCCTTCTGGATCATTGCGAGATACCCCATCCCTCCCGGGCGGGAGAACGCTCAGGACCGGCGCTTGAGGAGCGATGATTAGTGGTACTTCAGTCTCCCATGAACGGCGCCCGACAAAACCTCCCACTATCTCTTCTCCGGCTTCGTTTATTGAGCGAATTCGATATCTCCTTTCATTGAGGACCTTGAGAGCACGCACGGAGGGTGCAGTGATTTGGCCATCAATCACCTCGCACAGTTCAGCATCCTTGCTAAGTCCAACAAGGGCGAACATATCAGCTAGCCTGAGCTCCTTTGATATAAAAAATTAAATTCAGAGGCTTTAGGGCAAAAAATGGCGGTAGTAAGGGGTCTGAGAGGCATCTCACCTCCAGACTCAAGGTGCGAAGATGTGCGCAATTCTTGCAGCAGGTGATCGTCCGATAGTAAGACGGCCGGGATTCTTCTATTTCGGTTACAGGGATTGAAAGCGGATTGAAAAGGTTCAGTGGTGTCAAGCCCAAGATGACCTGCTTGACAAATGGTGGCGGGGCGGCGAAGATCGGTGAGTGGGCCTTCGCCGGTGTCTGGCTAATCGCCCCAAAAAGGCCCGATTGCCGAGAGAGACTCCCCTGTACTGATGGCATTGGGAGGATAGCTCGTCGGTCGTTGGACATGTGGTGAGTACTGACAAGGGAAAGTTGGTTGTAAGGGTTTCCCACGGTATAGGAGCTTTGCCAAGCTCACAAAAACTATAAAGTGGACGACAACTTCCATCTGTGTTTATATGTATATCAACAACTAGAGTCAGAGAGCAATATATCCAACCACATGTCCCTCACCATCCAACATCGAGACTACGGCACTGATCACACGTTGGAGAAGCTCAAAGTTGGGAGTTGAACCAGAAGGCATTCATTGATCTTGAGTCTGCGATATCGTAACTGAAGCCGGAGGATTGAAAACCGTAAAAACTAGATTGGGACAGGGAGGTATTGTGAATACATGGTGAATAGAAGTTCGGACCAGCCAAAGGCTCCCAAGACGACGATTTCGTTGCTGAGTTTGAGCGGCTGAAGCTCAATCCGATACCAATCTTAGGGTGCAATACTTCTGAAACTTGGTGGTCTCCCTTTCGACTGCGGCATCGTACTCAGCCTTAGCTTTGATTAGCGCCGCTTTGCGTGATGCCAGGTCCCGCTTCGCGTCCTCCCATTCCTCTTCGGCGGTCGATAGTTCAACGTCAGCCTCCCCAATTGTTAGGCTCACGACTGTAATTGGAGATGAGTCAAAGGTCAAGCCAAGCTTATTGTGGAAGGCAATAGAAATGTGTACACTTACCAGGCATCGTAATCACAGACAATACCGTCTCGGAGTGCTTGATGGTTGATGAGTTAGAGAATTCGCTGGTGGTATCATCGATCGACTGATCCTCTGTCTTGAGAAGAGTTGGTGGGACAGGTTTGCATAGATTGTTCTCAAGGCCTGTAGCGAGACACGTGGGCATTCAGTTGAGTCGCAATACTATGCTTTCATTACCATCCTGGTTTTGGATCTCAGAGGGGGTTGCCGAATGATCCCCAGATATTTTATCACTCCCGGACGAGAAAGAGCTCAGATTCGGTACCGAGACGGAAATCACTGGCGCCTCGGTCTCCCAAGGTCGGCGCCCGACAGGACTCCCCTTCGTCTCGTCTCCAGCGTCAGTCGTTGAGTAAATCTGAGGTCTCTTCTCTCTGAGAATCTTCAGAGCTTGTGCAGAAGGGGCGATGGTTTTGCCATCAATCGTCTCGCACAATTCAGTGTCTTTGTTAATTCCAGCAGGGACGAACATGTCCGCCAGCCTCAGCTCCTTTAATATTAAGAATACAAGTCAGAGTTAGTTGGATAAAACAGCCGTGGTAAAAGGGTTCGAGAGACATCTCACCTCAACACTCAAGTCGCGAAGGTTTGTGCCACAGGTGATTGTCTTATAATGGGACGGCATCGCCGTCTCCCCGAATTGAGATGCCTCAGTCACAGGAATAGATACCGGATCGAAAGGGTTCGGTGTCACTAAGCCCAAGGTAGCTTGCTTAACGAAAGGTGGCGGGGTAGCGGGGATCGGTGAATGGGCTTTCGCCGACGCTTGGCTGATCGTCCCAACAGGATGGAGTTGTTTCGACCTCTGAGAGGGACTTCCCTGCGCTGATGGTATTGGGAGGATATGTCGATTGTATACTTGATTGTAGGGCATGGAATGGATGGCTAGAGTAAGTTGGCGGTTGGTGGTTGAAAGGCGTCACGCCCGACAACCCTGAGGTTACCTTGGGTACCATGCCGAAGCTCACGGAGACCTCACGGACCAAATGGCAACGCCTTCATCTCTGTTTGGTATGCTGATATGTATAGATATATCAAAAGCTGAAGACAGAGAACAACACACACACATTTTAAACACAGTTTTATCGGAACAGCGCTCAAACCCATTCCCAAACCTCCTCTAGATGCAGAGGGCAAAATTGAGGTGCTCGTGAAATCTCAAAGGGGCTCAAAGTATAATGACTGTATTTGAAAAATTGTGAGTGGTAAATCTCTACTGGATTCGTAGTGTGACCTACTACTCTGTGATTGGACTCCACTGTCGGGTTCTTTACAGATCGCAGCCAGATTTGACTGTCGTTATGAATCCTGAAATCGAGTTCAGAGGTATCTGTCACCCAAAAAAGGAAAGAGAAAAAAAAAAAAGGAAAAAAGCAGTGAGTGCGGTAGGAATTCGAAGTTGAGTCGAACAGTGTACCTCCAGTATTCCCAACCCAAGTCGCCGAGAGTTCCCTCGTGTTCTCATCCATGGTCCAAACCCACGACGCCGCGGGCCACTTAATACCTTTTATGCGTCTCGAGCGAGGGTGCGGATTCGCTACTCCTGCAATAATACTGTCAGTGCAGGTAATCATCGGGGCGAGCGGTAAGTCGTTGCACCTTTGTCACACAAGCACAGGGTCCAAAAGTCAGTCCTGGGGTTAATAGCACCATTATCCTCCGCGCAGTATCCCACGCCGAGATACTGATCGCTTCTGGTTTCACTATCAGACTGACCAGAAGAAGGAATAGCAGAATTGTAATCAGGTTCACGAGCATAGAATCCTCAGTACTTACGACAACTTTCAACAACTTGTGAGACCAGATCGATGATCTCCACACCTCCACTATAATCGCATCGGAAACTTCTGATGTTCTGTCACATTCCCACCGTTGCAGTGGGACACTGAACCTCTCCTGACCGCAGTAACCTCCTGGGAAGCGACCATCTCGTCGAACCATCTTGATTCGTCCTCGTCCCCACCTGTAAAAAGGTTTTTATAAGTAAGCGCAGTGTACTAACCAATACAACACATAGTATTTACGTACTGTGGAGGTGGTGAGCCAACGGGGACAAAGGAAAATGAGGAGGTGGGACGAGTGTCTGTCGGGATAAGGTGATCTAGAGTCACGGGTTTCGGAGGAGCGGCCGCTGGGATGTAGTAATCTGAGGTTACAGGTTTCAGAGGAGCAGGCGTCGGGATAAAGTAATCTGAAGTCGCAGGTATCACAGGAGCGGCCGTCGGGATGAAGTGATTTGGGGTGGTAGGAGTTACAGGAGCCGCCGCTGGTATGTAGTGATCCGGAGTTGCAGGAGCAGCAAAGTGCTCCACCATCGCGATACGTAGGAGAGAAAAGTTGCGCTTAAAGTCTTCATCCAAGGGGATATACCATAGTAGAGCTTCACCCGAGAGGCACGTCTCCACGTAATCAGCCAGCCACCCGTCGTCCCGTTGGCGTCCTTGCATGAACGCAATCCTCTTCACGTTTTGCAGGAATAGTGTCACATCTTCTGTATCCTTCCCTTCAAATGTAATCCTTTCTAGACCAGCCATTGAAGAGGGGGTATAGGGGGAAATGAGTAGTAATATGGCGCGCCAACGGATTCAACATGATGCCGGAAATGCGGAAAAGACGTTCAAGGGTCAGGCACATAGCACACAGCCACCGCAGTGCCGTCAAGAGCGATCACTCATAATTAGAAATGTGGTAAGCTTCACGTGCAATGAGGTCGAAAATAATGTTAATGCCTAGAAAGAAAAGAAAAAAACTGCAAAAATCCAATACAACCTCTCCGTGCCCAATCAAATCACATGTTTGCGCCACTTTCCCCTGACACATCATGTCCAACCATCGTCCCACTCTGGCTTTCCCGAGTTGGTCCAGCTGAGACATCCGCTACTGTTTTAAGTTCGTTGGTGGGAGTGATAGCGTCCATATCGTCTAGAGCAACCTTTTCGTTCTCCTGTTCCGTTGGAATAGTCGCACCACCATCTACGCCTGCAACAGTCCCATCCGTCTGTCCATCCACCTTGCCATGTTTACCCGGGACGCGTGCTGTTGGTCGTTTCAAGCTGTACGGACGTACAAAGAGGACTAAAGACATCGATTTCAGCGATGCATCCTTGGTTG
Source organism: Tulasnella sp. JGI-2019a (assembly GCA_019633535.1). Classification (NCBI taxonomy): domain Eukaryota; kingdom Fungi; phylum Basidiomycota; class Agaricomycetes; order Cantharellales; family Tulasnellaceae; species Tulasnella sp. JGI-2019a. Next base: position 30,374 of record WSUE01000133.1, read on the forward strand.
AACGAGCTTCGGAGCAAAAGGAAGAAACCTACCAGTGACAAATCCGATGAAGACGAGCGGTGTACATACGATCCAAATTGCCGATACACTAGTGCAGTAGGCATTGATGACGGTGGCCTTCAACGAATCGGGCGTGATCAACTTCAGCGATGCGAGGTCGTTGATGAGCTCGCTATTAGGGACGTTGGCACCAGAGTAGCCCTCGATGTGGTTGAGCTTCTTGCGAAGCACGCCGAGATAAACGGCACTTCCGGCACTGATGCCAACCGTGCTCCCGATCTGTCTGTAATTCATAGAATAGAGGAAGAGATATGAGCTGATATTGAACTATGAAATGTATTACCAAATCCGCGTACCTCATCAGTCCGAGTGTAGCGGTTGCGACGGCCATATCCTTGAGTGGCATTGCTGCTTGAATAGCGAGCATTGGTGTCACGAAGAGGCAACCGACACCAATGGCAGCGACCAGCTGTACAAAGACCTCTGTGACCCTATTTGGTGAGAATACACATCAGCATTTCTATCGTTTTTAAATAGGAACTACGATCTCACCGACTAGATGATCCGTCCAAAATGATCATCACTCCGAATCCAAGCACCATGACAGCCTGCATCGAAATGGGCGGTGAGTACAAGAATGATATAGCCACAAGGGTCTTATCCAAAACAACTCACCCAGCCAAACCAGAACGTCGGCCTCCACGCTCCTGTCCGCGAGATCACCTGACCGCTGAGCACGGCGAACAGCGATGTCATAAGAGAGTATGGGATCAAGAGTATGCCGGAGGATAACGCCGAAGCTCCCCGACTCTGGAAATAGATCGGCATATAATACGACCCAGCCATGAAAGCGAAGCCGTGAATGAACACGGAGATGATCAGGGCGACTGTTGTACGGGTCTTGAGGGTTCGGGGTGGGATGATGGGTCGGCGCGTCGTGTAGAATTCATTGACCATCCCTAGATATTAGGACGAGTAAGGAAATACTTGAGTGACGCACGTTCAGGGTATAAAAATACTGTGAGAGTAGCTCACCGGCGGCGAACAGGGCGACAGAGACGACGATTGGAGCAATGGTGGCCGCACTGGCCCAACTTGTTTCGCTCTCTTGTAATCCAACGAGAAGACAGACGACTGCGCCCATGATAAGTAATAAACCGACGAAATCGAAAGTCGCGATATGTTCCTTCAACGTCTTGTGCTGTACCGGGTTCAACTATGGACGTAGATGAGGTTGTCAGGAGGTTATGCGACCAACAAATCGCAGGTGCTCTTACGTTCAACTGAAAGAAAATATTCCCAAGTCAGTTCACAGGTAGATTGTAAGAGGCGATCGACTCACAAAGAACAGACAAGCCGCAGCGAAGGCGCCAGTGGGAAGATTGATGTAGAAGCACCTACAAAAACGCCGGGGAACTAAGTCGAAAGTCGCCTTATTGTAACTTTGGAATGGACGTACCATCGCCACGAGACCTTGTCGGTCAATGCACCTCCCACTAAAGGGCCAACCACAGAAGCGATACCCCACGTCGCACCAATGAATCCGGCGTATTTGCCTCTATCCTGCATCGACACGATGTCCGCGATGGTGATCTGGATCAACTGGATGATCGCTCCACCTCCAAGACCTTGCAGGGCCCGCGCCAGGATGAGCCACAACATGCTCTTCGCAGCCCCACAGAGCCCCGATCCGAGCATGAAGCATACAATTGAAAAGTAGATCAAGGGCTTCCGGCCGAGAGCGTCCTTTTTCGAAAATAGAAGGATGATATGTCAGGCTTTGCACGAGGGTTTCGTAGATCGATAGATGATAAGACAATCATGACATACCGACAAAACCCCCCATAGCGGAGCGCCGACACTTGCTGCAAGTAGATAGGCAGAGCCTACCCACGAGTAGCCGGAGCTAGTGCCGAGATCTCGAACGATGGTAGGAAGGGCGGTTCCAACTATGAAAAGTGGGAAGTCAATGTGCTATTCTCGAGAGCATTGTAGCACAAGCTCAGGTACGACGGAACATCGTCACCCCTTTGGAGCACCACGAGACGAATTGCGGTGGGGCACACGATGGAGATGTTCCTGGCGCGTGATGGACGGAGACGTGCGTACCTATTGTTTGATCAAGTGCGGCCAGGAACACTAAAAAATCAAAGTGTAAGTACGGGAAACTCCATGTTCGCTAAGAGGAATTGGGCTGACCTGCCAACATGAGGCTGAGGGTGTGTGAACATCATCATTCAGCATCCGGCCTTTGCCCGAACCCAAAAACCGAAAACGACTCACCCAGGAAACACGATCCATAAATTGCTAAAGGTGCAAAGGACGGGTTAAGCACACGTGGTGATAATTATATCAATATAGACCATACTTTTCTGGTATTTCGTGAACTTCGTTTGCCTTCCAATTCGCTCCAGGTTTGTCAGTAGGGTCGGCTTGCTCATGACTTAGATCTGTCGTCCCAGCCTCCAAGTCTTTTGGTGAAACCTTCTCGTTTTCCTGCGATGCCAAAGACATGGGAGTGAAAGGGGGAGGAGGGAAAAACAACCAAAGAAAGTGGAGGCAGGAGTTCGGACGCTCTTTAAAGATGGGTGCAGCTCTCAGGGTCGAAGGCTGCATGACATTAATCACGGCATACTTCGCTCGGCGCGCCGATCGTAATCCCGGCCAAGTTTGCTTACGATTTCGGCAAAACTAATAAGCCAAGATTGTGTGCCACCAAAAATACATTCGATCACACGCTCTCAACTACTATCTACTCTAAAACACATGGACGCTTCCACCACGAACGCCAATCCCCAACCTCCTCCCAATGCCCAGAACGCGGTAATCATACCTGGTAACTTGACAAAGATTATAATGAGTTGCTGAAGCTCCCTACAGCCACAGATAGACCTATCCATCCCCATCACCGCCCTCTCCTTCCTTCTCCAACAGCTCAGAACGATCGGCAGAACCGATCACCTTCCACCTCCCAATGGCAATAGTGCCAGCCGCTCTGTTGGACACCAGATCCAAGCTACACATCAATCATTCCATCAATTCCTCAGGTTATTCACCTCACAACCAATCCAAAACGCGCTGAGCTTGGCGAAGCAACTGGAAGAAGCTGATCCAACGATCGTCCCCCTGACACAAGAGGAGGAGGATCGTATATATCCTAAACGACGCAAGTTCGTGAATGTGTTCTTCTGCTTGAAATACGGCATTCCGTGCTGATCGGACAGCCGCCAACCACGCTTCATCAGGCTTACCAAAGCGTCTACCTCCGCAGTCGAATCTCAGGATGCACCTTGGGATCGGGCAATGCCTCAGATATTGCCTCCTTCCGACAGCTTTTCGGGCCCGGTTGTGACGTCTAGCACTCTTCTGGATTATATCAAGGACTTGCACAATACCACGGGCGGCAATGTCACTGCGAAGATATGGCGGGTGGATAAGGACGTCAACAATGATGCTACGCCGACTGTCTTGAAAGTGGAACTCTGCGACACCTTCCTCATATATCTCACCCTGGTTTCAGAGGGTTCTGGGGGGTTACGAGCGGAGAAAGCCGTCGTGTTCGGGCTTCAAGAGAAGGTGGGCTCATTTAATCTTCCGATTAATGGGATGTTTCCTCCTTCTCATTTATCTGATTGTCTCATTCCATGCTAATTTTCGGGATCCTTTAGAGGTTGCCTCATCTACACTCTGAATTCTCCGTATTCAAGAAGCTGTCTCAGGTCTTCTCCAACATCCTATCTCAAAGGCCCGACGCGCCCTTGCCCCTCTTAATCGTCAGTTCACGTTGCTCTATCTACAATCTCAAGATCGTGATCTGACCAATGGAAGTGCCTTTCCTTACCTGTGTCGTTTGGATTTTAGGAGCTCATTTCGTTGTACCGGAACATGTACTCGACCAGCTGCTCCGTTTGTGGGAAAGTCATGTCGCGCGAAGACAGGCTCCCTCCGTTGGAGCGATTATGGCAACCAGTGGCCGCGACGAACGATCCGGCGCCCAAGGAAGCCGGCGAGTCGAAGGAATCCCAGAAGCTGAACGGTCGGTGGATTCCGAGGCACGTCGGCTGTCGATCTTGAGGAGTGCCTTTACTGGGCAGACTTTGAACCTAAAACGTATAAAGATTGTATACACTGTTGGAGGTACGGTTGGCGTCCTTTGGCCTTTGGAAAGGTGCTGTGTTCAGGATTCGTGAGTGGGGATCTGACACTCGTATGGCACTGGTGCGCATTTGGTTTGGGTGAGACCTCGTCTCGCTGTCCGACCAGCAAATCATACGAACGAAGGTGGCCAATTATATATGTTGTGGTTGTTTCACATGGCCGTTCCAGCTGCCTCGATGCAAGCGAGCCACCAACTTGGGAGTCTGCTGTTGTCCAAGACAGTAGGCTTCTCTCTGTGGCCTTCGCTTGAGGCATCTATCTGCTAGCATGAGCTGGCCCCGAGCCAGCCATCACTTCGACCTGCCGTTGGAGCTATTTTTACATCCCAATGATCTCTTCGAGAAAGGGCAGCAAGTTCATAAAGGCTGATGGGTAAGCACAAAACGGATGTTCCGAGTTCAGATGACAACAACGATCAATGTCAAAGACGGGATGTTTCCTGAGAGCATAGGGTGTATTGCAATAGAGTCCGTAAGCCATATATATATAAACCAATGCTTCCACCACCCCTATGGCTACATTCCATCGACGATCACGGCAGGTGCACCCAACGTGCGCGCTTGGCCCGATTGACAAGAAGTTGGATTTTGCGCCCATAGGATCTAACGATTGTCGGTGGGCACGAAGACGTTCTGTAGGGTTGAGGGGAACGCCCGAACGTAAAGGTAAGCAAATAATGATTAAAAGATGATGATCCGAGTCTAACGACGGCTTGAACATGTAATGTTTGCCGCATGATCGAAGTTATTGCTGTTAGTGTATGGCGCGATGACGGGATTCCCTGAGATGGCTGGGCTAGATCCGAGCGTCCACTGGTTGGATTTCCCGCTCACTATCGCCGTGGAGAAACCTTTGTTGTAGTAAAGTAACTGCGTGGACGATGGGTCCCATGGAGTGGCGTTACCCGAGAGGACTGGCATTAGACTCGGTCCCTTGAACGTATTCACCTCGAGCACACGATCCAAGTTGAATCCATCCTTGGAATCTCTGGCGTTGATACTAACGTGTCTACCGTAGATGGCGTAGATGTCAAACGTGTATACGGTGCGCCCATTAGTTTGATACCGTTGATCAAATATCCAGTTGGTCCCCCATAGCGTGTTTGAGTCCACTAGAGCCTCGGTGGCCCATATCTACTATTTATCATGGGCTTCCTGTATCATAACTTCTTGCGCCGCGTCGCTCAGGAGATTCACTCTCAGCTTCATATGTTTGAATCACGCGGAGGAGCTACAACTCTCCTCTTGGCGCGATCACAGACACACAAGGCAAGGTGTTTTTCGCACAGTGCGCCCTGCCGAAGTAGCCACTGTATTGCTAGTTATATATATCTGTATTTTAGTATATAGTAATCAGGTGGGTAATCAAAAACAACAACAATCACCGTGCGTTCGAATATGATGACCAATTCACTTCGCTTGCCTCCACATCCACCACAATTGTCCACTTGCAATCTCAACCGCAACGATCGCTGGTCCAATCCCTCATGAATAGGATGTCAAAGCTCACGATCAAGTCAACAGCGACCCTCTCCTCAGGTGTGTCTTGGCTCCGACAAGAACCTGGTGGTAATTTGGCTAATATCATGACGCGCACCAGGAAAGAAAATCCCGTTATTGGGACTTGGTGTATGGCAGAACGGATCCCCTATACCCGCATGCAAAGCTGCATTTGATACTGGCTATCGGTGGGTTCCATATCTCGAGCAACATTGCTGAGTTGGAGTCGCCAATTCTTAATTGACTGGTAGACACATCGACTGTGCCATCGTTTACCGAAATGAAGAGGACGTCGGGACTGCTGTTCGCGAGTCTAGTATTAAGCGAGAGGATATTTTCATCAGTGAGTGACGCATTGGACGAAGCTCCGAGATCTATATCTGATTCTGCTTGGTACCCAGCATCCAAAGTGACCAGCCGATGGCATGGATATAACGTCGCACTAAAAGCTATCGATGACTCCCTCGATCGCTTTAAAATGGGTGGATTTCATCTTGTGGTTGTGCACCTTGCATGAGAATCTAAACCCCTTGCTCATTACCAGATTACCTTGATCTATATCTTATCCATGATCCCCTGTCCAGAAAAGAGAAGAGACTGGAGGTGGATCAGTAATCTATCTCATCCTGTTCACAGTCTTAACATCGCTTTCAACTAATAGACATGGCGCGCCTTGATTAAGCGCCGTGACGATGGGAAACTCCAGAGCATTGGCGTCTCTAATTAGTAGGTCACAGCTCGCACTGAAGAATCTGAACTTTAATCTCACGTTTCTTGGTATCAAGTGGCGTCAAGCATATCGAAGAGATCAAGGAGGCTGGTCTCGAAACCCCTAGCGTCAATCAAATTGAGGTATGTCATTTGTGTCACCTGCCATCGGTAACCATCCCGATTTTTGGCCTTGCATACGCGTCCTTGTCGCTTTAGTTGCACCCCTGGTGCCAGCAACGTCCCATTGTGGAGTATTGCGAGAAGAACAACATCGTCATTGAAGCCTATTCACCCCTCACTCGTGGAAAATACTTGAACGATCCCTTGCTCCAGAGCTTCGCCAAGAAGGTGCGAGAAATTGATCCTGTACTTCTACGCTACAGCAGATGACGATGCGTGTCCATTGTCCGCGTAGTACAATAAGGACGCCGCTCAAGTCCTCATTCGATACTCGCTTCAAAAAGGGTGAGTGATAGGTTTCTCACGTCGTCTACTCGAACCTGACTCTTGAGGCTGATGTCATTCAGATGGGTACCGCTCCCAAAATCGTCTCAACCCCAACGGGTCTTGACCAATTCCCAAGTCTACGACTTTGAACTCAATTCAAACGAGATAAAGCAGCTGGATGCCTTGGACAAGGGCAAGGATGGGGCAACCACTTGGAACCCGGTTGATGCTCCTTGAGCGACCATTTCTATATCTTCAGAATCTTGGGGTATGCAAAATAAACAGGCTGTTGCTTCCGTATAATGGAACCAGGGCCAGGTGAAAACGACATATGTGAAGTACAAACTGAGGAAGGAGAATGCTACACTTTCGGGCTGGTTCCTTTAAAGCCACGGGCACGTGCCCTTCTTCATATTCTAATCTGAACCAAAACAAACCCCACCGCGACACCGAAACCTTCGTTGCTCCCTCCGCTGCCAACTATGGACGTGATGCTGGAGACACCCTCACGCGTATGGCGTAGAATCAAAGATAATGAAGCAAGAAATGACGACTTACCATCCCTCCCTTCCCTTTCAATGGATGGGGACCGCGACGAACAGACTGTCTCCATGTCTTTCCACCGTCCCATGCTTCCCGGGCTCAAGAAAGGATTCTCTAGCTCTGAAGAGGAAGAGGAGAGTCAGGTTTATATGGACGCGAGTGAGTTCTCTCCACAACGGCCAACACCAACCCCGAAAGCCAAATCAGCCATGAGCCAACGTTTTACACCGGTACAATCTACACCACTAGCGTCCAGTGGCGGTCGAACTGTTCGTCATCAGACACCTGGTAGCACAGGCTCCCGTGTTCGCTTCGCCAATGCGATCGAGACACGGTCCTTCACCAACGAGAGCCACGAACAGGAGAGCTTCGACGCTAGTCGGATATCCTACGTCAGCGCCAATGGGGCCGAACGCGTTCATGAGCGCCTGAATGAAGTCGATCTCAACAACTCAGCGGCTTATGATGAATCGCAGAATTCATCAGAATCGGATCCGAATCCCGCCGTTTATAACCACGAGGATGAGCTTGGAGAGGTATCCATCGTGCAAGAAACGTTCCCCTCGCCACCCGCGAAGCATTCTCCGAATACGAGTGTACGTTTTACACCTCGTTTTGAACTAATACCTTATTAACGTATTTTCTACAGCGTTCTCCTTTTGACCCTACTAAGTGGAACTCAAACATAGCAACTCGGCGCAAACCCATCGCCGCTCCCATCGCCCAAGCACGGTTCGTTCCCAGCCTATCACACTCCCTCACCGATTCTTCGACAGAGGAGAGCACACAGCTGACGCCTGAGGCGGAGAATGTCGCTCTTCCACGATCGCCATCGCGCTCACCCGGCCCCCTGGCGACCTCGATCGATGCGAACCAGGAGCATAGTGAAGAACAGCAAGAAGAAGAACGGTCTGGACTAACACAGATTGCAGAAGAGGACGAGGAGGACCTGTTCAGCGAAGATGAACAACCGCAACATGAGCCTTCACTTCAGGCGTCCGTCAACACCTCGGCCGAACGAACAACGCGCCCCGCGCAACAAACTCGGCATACTACACCAAGCTCCCAATCCTCATCCTCTTTACGTTCTTTGACATTTTCTACGCCATCGTCCTTGGATCGCTCCGTCAACAGTTCACATCATACCAACGTGCCCATTGCGCAGCTTGTTCCTGCCCGCTTTGAGACGCCCGCGGCCCCTACGAATCGAGGAGGGAGAAATATGTTGGCGATGACAAGAGAAAGTCTGGTGAATATGCCAACGTCGTCTCAGGACTATCTGGCGAGCCTTGCTACTCCGGCTGCGAAGAGAGCGTTCCAACTGATTGTGACAAGCACGACCAAGCCACGCGTGAAGAAGGGTACACCACACCCAAAGCCGGCTGCTGTCATGGAGGTCGACGAGGAGCAGAGTGAGGCTGGATACTCAAACGCTCCAACATCAGGTCCCGTTCCATCTGCTAGACCACCTCAAGCTCGCGCACGATTCTCCCTCCCTACCACGTCCAATCCGCTTTTGTTTTCGACCGCGACGTCACGGGAATCGGATGGGATGTCGATCACCTCTTCGTCGTCACATGACCTCACCATCCATCCACGCGCCAACGCCTCTTTCGACCCTGTGTACGACAACCAAGGCCCGAGGATGGACCAGACAAAGTTGAATGCGCAACTCCATCGAGTGAATCGAATGATGGAGCAGGAGAATCGTATTCTGAGTGAAGAGAGGGATCAGTTGGCCGACATGTTCGTGCAGATGGAGACAGAGCGGAACGAGGTCGCCGGGGAGAGGGACGAAATCGCTGTGGAAAGGGACGAGCTTGCGAATGAGTGTGCCGAGCTGGTGAAGGAGTCCGAGGTTTGGAAGGCGAGGGATAAAGAGTGGACTGCGCAGAAGCAAGAGTTAGACAGCAAGGTTCGGGAGCTTGAGGCTGTCGTCGCACAGCGGGAGGCCGAGGCTGGGAGGACGCACCACAACACAGTGGATATGAAGGAGCATCAAGCCGCGTTGAGGAAGATGCAGGAAGACTTTGCCGTGCGGATGGAGGAGGCGGGAAGCAGTGCCGAGCATATTGTGGACAGTATCACGAAGAAGACTCAGACGCAGATCAAGGAGCTGAAGAAGCAGGTCGAAGCAGGTGACTCCAAGAGGGAAGGACTGGAGCGAGAGGTGGAATACATGCGCTCTGAGCTCGAGCGCGCACGGGACGACCAAAAGCAACGGAGTGACGAAGACGACCGCCGCCAGCAGCAGCAGCTCCTACAAGACCAGCGTGATCATATCCACGCTCTCGAGGCTGAGTTGGGCGATGTGAAGCGAGAATTCGCGAGGAAGATGCAGGAGATGCGGGATGTCGAGGAGATGTTGGAACGCACAACTGAAGAGCATGCCTTGACCAAGGACGCGTTGGAGAGCACTCGTCACGATCGATCAGCACAGTTCATGAGGAAGGCGGAACTGGAGGAACAGATCGGAGAGTTGGAAGGCGCGAACGATGTATTGGTGGAGACCGTGGCTGATCTGAAGCGGGTCGGGGAGGCGTTGCAGGACAAGGTAACAGAGATGCAGGGCCAACTTTTTGAGGCAGAGAGAGTTGAGGAGGAGATGGAGAGACGGGTGCGACGGTTGAAGGACGAGAAGGCGAAGGCGGAAGATGAGGTGAAGGAAGCAAGGGACGAGGCGCGGAGCTTAGAGCGAACCAACGAGGCGATGGTGGCTGAGAAGGTCACTTGGGAAATGAAGATAGCCGCATTGGAGAGGGAGAGGGACGACTTGAAGGTTGCTGTGATTCTACCGGATCCTCACCAACCGTCAACTTCGTCCACGCCTGAAAAACATATCTCTCTCGAAGCACATCGAGAACAGGTCCAGGCCTTGGAGATCCGACTCGAGCATGCCCATCGCGACATTGGCCGCCTATCGCAAGACCTGAAACACGCACGCCAACAGCTTGTGGGGTCGTCTCCCAACTCAACAAGACGCGTGAAACGGTTGGAAGACGAGAAGCGAGAGTTAGAAGAGCGCGTGGAGAGCTACAAGAGGATTTGGGATGGCGTGCGGAATGTGGAAACCGTGGTAGGAAAGATGGGCCTGAATGGCACCCCCAACGGTAGCTGGGCCACGACACCTGCAAAGCCGACGTATAAGTCGATGCTGGCTCTAAAGACACCACGAACTCCTGGGGCGCCCTTGAGAGACGTCAGTACTACTTCTCCATATATCGAGAAGTTTGCCAGACTAATAACTCTTTCGGTGCATTGCACAACAGCTTTCTTCCTGGATCAACCAATCTCTCTTTGCAACGCCTGCACCCAATCGAGACGGCTCGCCATCTCAAGCTACTCGTTCCGCTCTGCTCCCGGCCCAACTGCAAACTGAGATTAGTAGTTTGATCGACGAGCTGCATCACGCGAACGATCGCCTGGACGGCAAGTTCGAGCAGCTTCGCATCGCATTGGAGCGCGAGGCCGAGCTAATGAAGGAGGTTGAAGAAGCCAAAGAGAGGGAGGTCGAGCTTGTGCGAGAGGCCGAATCAGCAAAGGTCCAGCAAGCAGAGGCGAAACGACGACTAGAGAAGTGTCTATGTCGCTGGTGCGGAAAGCAGTTCGATGCCCGGGCGACGATCCTGGGTCCCCTTGATGCGTCGACAAAGAATGGCACCAGTCCCAACCATAAGACCGATGCGCTGGAGCAGGCCGAGTCCATTGTCGCGGTCTTACAGAAGGATAAGCAACGGCTTCAGGATGAAATGGCACAACTGGCTGCCGAGGCTAAGCGACTCAACATCCACGCAGGGCAGACGCAGCGGAACGCAGAGAAAGAGAAGACGCGGTTCGAGAAGGAACTAGAAGAGGTCCAACAAGTCAAGGATGAGCTAGAGCGACGAGTCCAGCAAGGCGAGGATAGGTTGCAGTCGATGCGGAGTGAGAAAGAGAGGCTCGACAAAGAGAGGAAGGAGATGATGACCAAAGTTGAGAAGACTGAACGGGTACGTTGACGAAACTTTACTCGTGCCACTCAACATTCCATTAACATGGGGGCTTCGCTTTCAGAACATGGATCAAGTGCAGGCGGAACTCCGTTTGGCCAAGGAGCGCGAGCATGAGTTAAGCAATAAGCTTCGAGGTGTGTATGGTTCGTCTCCCGTTTCTGGAGAGCCGAAGAAGAGCTGATTTTAGTATCTGCGGCTTCAGCAAACGCGGCCTCCGAACAGACAGTGCGGCACCTTGAGGCCAAGGTTTCTGAGAATCAAGATATTATTCACCAATTGCGCCAAGAACGCGAGAGTTTAGAGAGTGATCGCGAGCAGTTGCAGACTAAAGTATCTCAGATGGGCAAGGTATGCATGCTACAACTCATTGGCTTGCGTCACCCCGAGCTAAGGCATTGTGGTTCCAGCAAATGGATACATTGCGACAGCAGCTATCTATTGCTCAAACGACTCAAGACCAAGCTAGGCATCGACTAGAAGTGCATACGGAGGAGATCCATGGGCTTCGTTCAGTCATAACCGAAAGTATGCCGCCAAAGGATCGACAACCAACTCAGCAGCAACAACGTCTAGCGACCTCGGCCAAACAGCAGGGAGAGGTGGTGACCAAGAGCGACCAAGTGGAGCCGGTGGTCCCGGGGGCGGACGCGAAATTACGAGAGCTCCGGCAGGATGTTGAGAGTTGCCTAAGAGAGCTCGACGAACTCAGGACGGAGAGGGACATGCTTCGAGCACGCCTCGACGATGAGCGAGTAGCTGCTGATCGGGCTCACTCTCAGCTGCAGCTGCTGAGGAAACAGCTCGAGGGACCAGACCAAGCTCTGATCAAAGGCAAGGCAAGAGCTGTGAATCAAGATGATCATGAATGCTGCGCAGGGTAAGCCACACGCATCTGGCATCTAAATGTCTTGCGCCTGACAAATTGTCATTTACCCAGACCCAGTGGAGATTGTCAAACGCTCATTGACCTTCGAGCTCAGCACAAACTCGAGGACAAAGGCTTAATTGTCCAGATCGGGTACCTGAAGAATCGGACAATCAGGGAGTCCGTTATGCGGACCGATCTGGCGTACCAGAAATCGTACCTCCTTCGGATCATAGGCGTCATGGAACAAAGGTAGGTCATATTCTGGCCATATGTCTAGCGATAATCATGCTGATGGAAGCCATGGACTCAGCGAACAAAGCATATCGTCCTGTATTGCCCGTATAGGATTCCCAACCAGCGCTACAGAAGACGCTCCTACCAAACGGCCGCGTCGTAGTCTGCGAATCGTCGCTGTCGCTGTCATGTTCCTAACTCGCGTTCGGTACGTCACCTGGGATATCAACTGTACATATATGCTCACTTGACACAATTCAATAGACTTGCCAGTGACCGATGGCGAGAACAAAGTGCGGCAAAGCACGCTGTGGCAGCTGCCCTTCAGGATATGCATCGGCGACGAGAGATGCTTGGGAAGGAGTGAATTAAACGACTGTCTTGGTTTCCTCTTCGATTGTACTTGTATTTGTAATGTTGTTTACTTTTCGTGTAGCACGTATTCAGTCGACGTTACGATCTGCGCTCTAGTCCTTGTTCCCAGTATGCGTTAGAGATAATTCGGTTGAATACCTCAACGCGCTGAAACTCCAGAACTTATGTACCTCTGCATATCTATTGCTCTCGATCACGACTTGTCTTGGCGGGACCTGGATCACCCTAAAGATTGGTATTCCAAATTATGGCAGATAATGCGATGGAGTGAGGCGCTCGATGCCTGCCCCGGGACTGTTCAAGGAGCATCGACCTGATTTCGGGTGACCGCACCATCCTTCCCTCTATCCAGGCTATCAAGCGCCCCCATGTCATCAGTGTCAAGTTCAAAGTCGTATACCTGTGCGTTGGACAGGACGCGTTGGGGCTGAGATGATTTTGGAAGTGGAATCCATCTGCCAATGGTTCCGTCATTTAATCTGGCGTGTCGTTGATAAGATTGTTGCTCACCCCTTTTGAAGCGAGTATCGAATGAGAATCTGAGCACCGTCCTTGTGGTACTGTAATAGACGCACGAAGGGAGTGTCATCAGGAGATGAAAATAGTTGCGCCAATCTTTCGCACCTTCTTGGCAACGTTCTGGAGGGTAGGATCGTCCAGGTTCTGTCCACGAGTAAGAGGCGAATACGTCTCAATGACAATGTTATTCTTCTGGCAATAGTCTACGATCGGACGTTGCTGACACCAAGGATGGAGCTGAAACAATAATGGGAATGTATTTAGTGCCAGAGCATGATTCTGGACAGCACAGGTGGCGAGGTGACACACCTCGATCTGGTTGACACTAGGTGTTTCGAGTCCGGCCTCCTTAATCTCTTCAAGATGCTTAATACCGCTTCGAGATTGTTGAACGTAGGGCAACCACGGGAAAGTTGCATCGCAAAATTATACACTCACTAGTTCGAGACACCGATGCTTTTGAGTTTGCCGTCGTCGCGGCGCTTGATCAATGCGCGCCACGTCTACTTACTGAGCGAAGGAAGTCATCGAGTCTACGTAGGGCAAATGGTTGAAAGTCACCTCCAATCGCTTCGCCTTTCCTGATAGTGGCTCGTGGATCAGGTATAGGTCGAGGTAATCTGTGGACATAGGTATCTTAGCTCTCGCGAATAAATGGGAAAGAGCGAGTAGTCTCACCTAGTTTAAATCGATCGAGAGAGTCGTCGATGGCTTTCAATGTCATATCATATCCGTGCCACCGACTAATCACTTTGGAAGCTGAGGGGAAAGAGGTTCCGTAAACCTGACACATCAAGACAACTGTCTCCGGACTGTCCACTTGACAACTCACTGATGAATATATCCTCCCGCTTGAGATCGGACCCACGAATAGCCACCCCGACTTCCTCTTCATTTTTATAGAGGATAGCACAATCAACATGCCTAATAGATAATTCAGCGCTCGTACAGCAGACGCAGGACAACCGAAGACAGATATTAGACCCACCGATATCCGGCGTCAAAAGCAGCACTACAAGCAGGTACTGGAGATCTGTTCTTCCAGACTCCAAGCCCTAATAACGGGATTTGCTTCCCTGTTGGATTTAACGCCAAAGATCAGATTACCGAACACGGCCAATTGTGCCCCAAAACCCACCGGAAGATAGAGTCGTTGTTGAATGTATAGTGAGCTTGGAAATCATATTCATGGTAGTTGAGCGCTCCTCGTGGGGTGTATAATCTGCTATGGACGGGTAGCGCTCGTCTGATGGCGCGTGGAATTATTTCGAATCAGGGGTTGTTTGTCTTCCGTTCCTGACAGTTGCCTCTCAGAACTGGTTGCGTCTACGCACGAACTGCTAATCTCGAACATTTATTCATTATGCATTGTTTTGGATAGGGTGACTAGTATGGGTGTCTCTACAACCTAGGGTCAGGCACAGGCACAGGTAGTCACTTAGAATCCTGCTGCGCGGCGAAGACCAAGAGGTCGACCACACGCTTCGAGTAACCCCACTCGTTGTCGTACCAGGCGACAAGCTTGACGAAGTTGGCATTGAGAGCAATTCCAGCCTTGGCGTCGAACATCGATGACGTCTCTTCTCCAATAAAATCAGTAGATACGACCTCATCCTCGGTGTAACCGATGATGCCCTGCACATGGACATCATGTTAGTCTCGTTTGAGTTGAGCCTGGCTTACTGGATTCATTCCGTACCTTCAAGGGGCCAGATTCCGACGCCTTCTTGATGACGGTTTTGATCTCATCGTACGAAGCACCCTTCTGGAGGCGTACAACGAGGTCGACAACAGACACATCTGAGGTTGGAACACGGAATGACAAGCCTCTGTATAACTGCGTGTCAATGGCAGTTTCACCGAGAGAAAAAGGTCGAGAAATTACGTGAGCTTGCCGTTCAAAGACGGGATAACCTTTCCAACTGCCTTGGCGGCGCCGGTGGAGGAAGGAATGATGTTTGCAGCAGCGCCACGTCCTCCACGCCAGTCCTTATTCGAAGGGCCATCGACTGTCTGGAGATAGATCGTGCGCCCGTTAGGCCTGACTCTGGCTCATTGCGAAACAATCTTACCTTTTGAGTTGCAGTCGTCGCGTGGACGGTAGTCATCAAACCCTCAACGATGCCGAACTCGTCGTTAATAACTTTGGCCAAGACAGCCACGCAATTCTATAAAGGGTCCGAAAGGGCAGCTTATTAGAGATAGGCAAGATGGACTCGAATAACGTGATTCGCTTACAGTGGTGCAAGATGCGTTAGAGATAACGGTTTCTTTGGGATCGTATGCTTCGAGGTTCACGCCGCAGACGTACATGGGAGCATCGGCCGAAGGTGCAGAGATGATGACCTTCTTCGCGCCACCTTTCAGATGTGCCGAAGCCTTTTCCTTGGTGGTGAATACGCCCTAGGACAGTCCAGAACTCTCAGCACGTCATTTTGATACCAGACGCGCGGGTTCCAGATAAAGATCCTTTCGCTCACCGTGGACTCGACGATATATTCTGCACCGGCCGATGCCCACTTGATGTTGGCGGGGTCCCTCTCCTGGAACACAGTGATGGGATGTCCATTCACCACGAGCTTCCCATCTTTGGCCTCAACGGTTCCCTTGAACCTTCCGTGCGTGGAGTCGTACTTGAACATGTAGACCTAATATGAAACAGGTAGGCGAGTCGGTTAGGGTTCGCCAAGCTCAATTAGACCTAATCAAAATTCTTAGTACCATATAATGGAGATCGATAAATGGGCTATACAACGAGAAAAATGAAAGATGTATAAATAAGTCGCAGTAAGGGCGTGAGCTTTCAACTAACTCGTTGACCGCGTTCACTTGGACTTCATTGTGGGCCAAGGCATTTCTAAGGACGATACGGCCGATACGACCTATGAATTCACGGCCATCAGTTTCGCTAAGCGTTTTTGCCATCTAAAGGACCGTAGCTTACCGAATCTATGGCGATCAATCGAAACCAAACAGGCAGGAGAGCAAGAGAAATTAGCTCTCCCTGACACCTCGTGTTGCGACGCGCTCTACGATGACTCTTCAATACGTACCCGTTAATACCGACTTTGATAGTCATTTGCAAAAAGTATCTGGGAGGGGCAGTATTGAAGGTGAGGAGTGTGGTGGTTTCAGATCGTGACTATATATATGTGGTCGGGGAAGCGGTAGGCTCGCCGCTCGGCCTATGCCACGCTGTCAAAACCACTTAACCACCTCCACTAGTTTGTAAACCCCAGTTCCCCACTATGCCTATCCCCATACTGATACGTCATTTAATATTACCTGCATGGGCGATAATTTAGCGAACTCTCACGCTATGTTGAGACGATTCCACTTGGCGATTTGGCAACATCCTGCCTAATAATGACAATGCCTCAACAGTTTTTCGCTTGATCCTCGAGGTTACGGTATAGCTCCTGCTTCCCGCAAGAACCATGAGGGATACGGCCCTGGCACTCCTTCGCACATTTGAGGGCCGTGGAATCACAAGCTCATCATCGGAAGAGTGGCTCTCGTTATCTATGCAGCCTTGACGGATACTTCGAGCTTATTTAGGCTTTTGGCGAGAGGCTAAACCATGTCGACATCATACGTTGTACTGTTTGTATGCGCTCTCTCTCTTTGCGCACCTCAGCGTGGTCTGCCGAACCTGCCCTCTGTCGCGAAGGAGAATTAAATCAGGTGCTTGTGAAGTGATTATACCCTCCTAGTTGTGTCAAGGAGCATCACAGCATTTACGTGATCACTGCGTCAACGTCTCAGACTCTGTAGTCACCCGACGAATATTATAAAGAGGCACTGTTGCCTCAAATACGACTCCAAAAATGATACCAAAAGTAGATAATCATGTTTTCGACGATCCGCATACTTCCCGCTGGACACCCAGCCTTTCTGCAAGAAGAGATTGAGGTTGTATAGCCTTGGCATCTGGAAACTGTTCCCGGTCCGTAGTGCCCCCAGTTCAGCCGCGTATTGTATCTAAAACAGAGCGGCTCTGATAGTAGAGGCTTTGGTAACTTGCTCATTTGGAATTGGGTTTAAAAATCAAAATTGTGGACGTCGACGACCGTTGAGGCAACCTTTGAAGAACTCATGCTTAAAGTAACCTTGTAGCCTTTGTGGCCGAAAATAATCAAATTGTTTTAAGCTAAGAATACAAAAGTGTCCAAAAAGACCGTATTGTGAGGCAGACAGGCGGGCCCAAAAAAAAAAAACAGGTGAGGAAAGGTATATCGTGAAAAGAAAATGTCCGAAAGATGGTGGTGTAACTTTTTTTTTTCAGAGTCGTGAAAGGAAAGTCGGGGGAGGGGTATTGCCACTATACTATGAAGTCGAAGTGATACTGTACAAGACAAAAAACGAATAAAAGGCCCAAAAGAGATGGATAGAATGGGAACGAAAAATGGAAAGGCGGGGGCATAAAAGCTGAAGATGACGAAGAGAGCGACTGAGCCCAAGGTGTTAGCTTGAAGGACATTAGAAAGGTGGAACAAAGAACGATATGTTTTTTGGAGAAATAAAAGAGTGGATATGATTTTCTTTTCAGGTCCGTCGCAAAAGTCGTTGGAAAGGATCATAACAAGGCCCCAGCGAACGAGTACCGCGGTGGTGGATTCACATACGAGGTCGGTGTCGGAGAAGTCGCCGGTCGCCATGTCGTATGGTATGTCGGCGCAGGGGACGTAGGCTGTGGACCACCGGGCGAACTCAAAGGCCGCGGAGCTGTACGAGATTGTGATTGCGCGTTTTGTGAACTCGGAGGTGATAGCGATTGCGGTACCCGATCGGTGGTTGGACGCTCCAGTGGCAGTTCAGCTGGACGTTGACGTCTTCTTCCGTGGGATGTAGTGGACGCAGTGGGAGAAGGGGCATTCGCGCTCAAAAGGGATGGAGATGAGAATTCGGTACCGGCGTCAACCGCCATGATCCTGATAGCTGCCCTGATTTCTTCGTTCGGTAGACCACGTTCCAGAAGCCTCTCCAATATGGCGGTGTTCGAGCCATTTCTCACATGTCCGCTGGCTTCTGAACCAAGAGGGGAAGGCAGTGAAGATAGTGCAGACAACGGCGTCGGCGGACCGTACCCTTGCAATGAAGCGGATGCGAAGCGCGGTCGATGTGTGGCATGGTACCCAGATCGACCACCGAATTCGGAGGGGCTGGTGGTACCGGTCTGAAGACTCGTAAGCGATTGTGGTGACGAAGGTCGTCTTGGGGCTGAATATGGAATGGAATATGGGACTATTGTAGATTTTTGACTATGAGAGAAGGTAGAGGCAGTGGAAGTGGAAGGGAATCGTGATCGAGAGGGTGGGGGGTATTGGACATCCCGTTGGCTGAAAGGGTTGGATCCTGCGGTTTTAGCGCTGGTGAGCGAGGAGCCTGGGGAGGAGGGACGTCTGATGTGGGTATTTAGGGGGAGGTATGCGTCTCGTGTCGAGGAAGTTAGTGTGGCGAGATGGATTGAACTATAGAGGGAATGAAGTAAGCTAAACGCAGCCTCATTCATAATGAGATCAAGAGAAATTGATGGGACTAACGACGGATGAGACTTGTTGACGTCACTGTAGCTATGATCATCACCATACAGAGGCTTGCTGGGATATCCAGGTTCTGTCTCAGTGAGCAGACCAGGTCCAGTTCGGGGCGGCAAGGCGTGGCGAGCAGTTCGATGGCGTTGAATGAAAAAGGCAGCAACCATGAGTACAATGACAGCAAGGCCAACAAGGATTGCCACAATAATGCCAGAACTAAATGGGGGTTTTGTCGAATCGTACCTGCATATGCCACATTTCCCATCAGCGAGGGATTTTAACAATAATAGGATATTGAAGGAAATTGCATACACCAAGCTACGTATCACAGGAATCGCATTTGCATCCCAAAATTGCAACATGACAGTATGCTCTCCATACTTCAATCCTCCGAGCGTAATGGCTGGCGCGGGATTGCATCCGCCTGCGGCGAACGCGTTTCCTCCCTGACCCAAAGCCCATGCGGTATTGTATTCGTCGACTGGATTCGGAGACGAGTTGTTCGCCTCTTGGACGAGGTTTCCATCCAAGTAAACATGAAATGGACCACCAGTTTTGTAGACGAGGATTTCGTTTATTGTAATTGAGGTGCCTAGTGTGAGAATAAGCGCCCAGAGGAGGGACGCGTCTGTCAACAACCCGAAAGTGGCGCTCATCCGAGACAGGGAGAAATATAGCCGACTGACCTGTGAACGTAAGGCTAGCGCTGCTTGTCATATCTGATACTCCCAGGTTGCTCCCACAGACATCGTCCCCAGGCCACCAATAGCCGGGATTGCCAGGGCTGATAAAAGTTTGAAAGCTGCCCAGATGGATTCATGGTTCAAGGTCAGCGATGATGGACACTATGATGATTGGGACTGGACGCACCTAACAGGCGAATCAGACACAGTATAACTTATCCGGGAGTCGTTCATATATACAGTCACGTCGTTGGTGACAGTTGCGATCGAAATCGATGCCAGCATCATCATAACTAGCGCAGTTGCTCTGATCATGTTGTCGGTACTAAGGGAGAAGCCGTATTGGGTATAAAGTAAAGAGTGATCACGGACAGGCCGAAGTGCTGCAAGGAGAGGCCAGCAGTGGCGACGTAGGATACAGAGGGAGAATATGGGTTTGGACTGGCGCTGGGGAAGCTGATGGGTTATTTGAAGCGACCTCCACATTAAAACACCCTTAAGGACGTTTTGTGAGTTCCATCTTTAGAAGAACAGGAAAGAAAATCATCCGAGTCTCGATTGCATCGGGAGCGTCAGGGTCAATCGTGCAGCGTGTCAAAGATCTGTCTTCCACGGTGATCCCATGCTGTTGGATCGCCAAGACGGCATATGGCGTTGTCTCGCCTTTGATCTCGATAACACAGGGGACGGTTGTCAGTGGTCGACAGTGAGTGAGGTGGCATCTTCGATCCGCAAGTCGCCGCGGAACCATTGAGCCTTTGTGCAACATATGGGCAACGACATAGCAAACAAGGGACTGAATTTGAAGTTACCAAATGGTAACTAGACGACCCAGTTCCGAATATAATTTGCAGCCATCCAACCCAAGCGGGAAATACATTTGTGTACGTCCAGCCACTCCATGGCGGGATTGGACGCTTTGCATCGTAAAAACCGCAAAAACCGGGTGGTCGTTGTTCTCTAATTAAGCAGGAGTGAGCATAGAGCACGGTCGACCACTAGAGGAAGGAGATAGTATGTATAGATCAATAAACAACATAATGAAATCTACAATGCTAATCTACTTGTACTGACCCCCAGAGCCTCTTCGGGTTCCCTAATGGGTACCACCCTCTCCATATACTGCCACCTGCTGCCACTTGGGTGCTGTACACTGCTTCACCTAAGAAACAGCTGGTCCACGCTGCCTTAGGGTTGAGTTGCCGGTGTGGCGGCTATTTCGGCGTTGTCCTTTTCGGTCCCACGTCCTCTGAGCACTATACTTGATGGCTTCTTCTCAAGACGGACGGTGTCAACTCGCAAATTCGCGACTTGGGCGGTTCACAGTGCGACCCTGTTTGCTCGCAGCACTGCCTGGGGCAAAAGACATACTCGCCTCGTTCTTCCCACACTCCCTCACAACGCTCCTTTCATAAGTCAGACTTCAGTATTTCGATCTATCTCAACGACATTGATTACCCGGCTGGCCTTGACCGGACGTATAGATGGCCGAAAGGCTTGGCTGGTGTTTCGCTCAATGAGCGAGAAATGGCACGCCACCCCCATGCATGACTGGGTTCACATTCCGCCGCGCTCGAGCGCCGATACCGGGCACTTTCGCATATACGATGTATATGTCAACCACCGGTGACTGGATTTATCCCTTGATACAGTGATGATCGAAGGGATTCTGCGACGAAGCTTGCGGCACCACACGAAACTAGAAGTCCAAAATTCGTCAACGAAAGAGGTGAGCATACGACATTAGAATGAAAGTTTTTATGCAGGGAGGGAGCCCGAAACTTATTGCAGGAAACACTCGCCCATGCGATACTCCGGGACCGCAAGTATTTAAAAAAGATTGGGGGTGCGCTTTCACGAGATGGATCCATTAGCCTATTATTGTGAGTACCGGATGCACCCACACATAGAAATACTGACGACTAAAGTCCACTGAGACTAAATCTGCACGGTAAACCCAAAGAGAGCTCTGAGGAAATCGAGAGCTGATGTTGTACAGCCTCGTTCACTCTTGTCCGCTTGAGATCCCCCCTCCCAGCGGCTAACGAATCGCTACTGTTTTCGGGAATGGTTCGAAGCTTCCAATGCATAGGAAATGCACGTTAGTTGTTCCCGCCGTTCCCAGCGACCCCGGGGACATGGTCAGGATGTTGTCGACTACATCCGACATGGAGCCCGCCTCGGCCATCTTCACCATTATTTCCGGGGGACTCCCTCTCCCTCGGTACCGCATTTGTTCAACAGAAACGCACTGCCGTCGCGAGGTCACGCAAGCGATGATGCGTGTTTTGTCGGGTCGGTGAAGGCTCGTCATGGTTTTTGAGCACGTTTGAAAGGGCCGGTCACCATGAGGTCAGTTAACTCATTAGTGGGATATAAATGCTATCTCCCAATTTCGATGCCTACTCTAACTTACAAGAAGCTCTCAATTGACATTGACAACTTTTTTTTATGTTGAGCAGGTGGGAAAACTGTCTCAAGGCTGTGGTCGACTTTTGAGGCCCAGACCCAACTTCCCCGCTATGTACAGCATTGTTATCGATGAACTCGTAGACTGCATAATGTGGCAGTGCATAGGAGCTATATTGAGCTATCCAAGGCTTTACGATCGTTCGCCCAAGGTTAGGGCCAAGACAATCAGCCAATCAACTACACATACAGATCCTTTCGGTGTACCCCATTTTTGACCTTGGCATAGCTCGACAACTGTCATGAGGCAGGAAGTTTATTTTGCTCCCTCGCCATGATGCCGTCAAGCCACTGTTTGGCGGACGTTCATATGCACGGCTTTGACACTCGGATTAGGGTTATCATCATCCATCCCGTTGGCGTGAACCTCTGCTGGACTCTGGAATACGCAGCCATTCAAACGCCCCTCCTCATCCGACATGCTCTATATCCTCGCTTTCTTGATCGCAGTTGTGACTGGGTTAGCCGCTCAAACGCTACAGCCTGCGATAGTTTTGATGGACGACTCTCGATTAAACTACACCGCAAATGGACAGGTCATGAGGTGATCTGATGTTCATGGCTGTGAGGTGCGTGAAAGATATGCTGACCGACGCGGTCGCTCGATCTAGCTTTGGCGACGCCGTCTCCAACCAAGCTATCAAGTACTCTGCAGCTTCTCTGGATTGCGGCAGCCGGGCAGCCTTGTATGGCAATTCCACAGTCGATCTTGTATTCACTGGTGAGTTAAACGGGCAGAGGGCAGCAACAGACAGTTGACCGCCGATACTTGGACAGGGACATCTATCACGGTGGACGCGCTCCTTTGGTATCATGAAAATGCCACCGCCTCTGTGTGGATCGACGGGACTTTTCGTGATCAACTCGACACGAGTAGTCCTCATCCGACAGATGACCCATTCGCCGTCACACGCGCATGCACGATCACATCTGTGACGTTAGGAGGTCTTGGAAGCCAGGAGCATAGGATATCTGTCCGAGGCAATGGCAATCCTTTTGCGCTTCAGAGCCTTATGTTAGTACAGGATGCGTCCCCTCGTTTCCGATTGAGCGTTTTCCTGATCGTCAACTCTCCAATTAGATACACACCATCTAACCCTATATCTACACCTACTTCGGCTCCGGGTCCAGGCGAAACGACCACTTCACACCCATCGCACTCTAAGAGCCCACTAGTATACGGGATCGTTGCCGGCGTCGTTGGCGGTATCATCATCCTTGCGCTCATTTCCATCTGTTTCCGGCATTACCGGAGAAGGTGGAGCGTACCCCAAAATCCAAGAGATGGGCCAGGGGTTCTCGACGATTTAGAAATGCAATACTACAGGAATGATGGCACCGCTCCTGGGGTCACATTCCCTCTTCCAAACGTATCCGAAGGAGGGTCGGCGTATCACGGCTTCCAATCTCCCCACCTCGGCGATACCACCCGGTCCGATGGACTTCGCTCATTGCCTCCAACCCCGCCATCCTTGCTTATTTCCACCAGGACAGGAACTTCGCCAGATACGACCAGCCACAGTATCCCATCCTCAGTCCAGTCTCACTTAGAGTCTCTTCAAAGGCAGGGACTGCAGATCACGGATCTTGCCGCTGCAATCCGGATTCAATCGTCCCCGACAGAGCTCAGTCCCGCTTCAGGTCGGAAAATTGCGGTAGAAAGGGTATCAGTGCAACCGCCGCTTAGCGTCGACGGAAATCCACCCCTGTCATACGAGTTCAGAAGTGATGGGAGATACATCGTCTAAAAGTCCTGGATGTTTGGGCTTTTTCAAATTTATTGCTCTCTTCGTTCTATACCAGTCAATCCATGTATTAGTATGTAGCGCTATCGTCCTTTCGATCTCTACAGTGATCCTAGAACCAGGCTCGGCCCCCAAAAGAATATTATTATAGGGAGGCTTACTGTCGTGTGCCACTCAAAAGATGAAGAATCGCGCTTCAGTTGTAGTTACAAGCAGCGATTCGAAGGAGCACGCACATTCTTATCGACCAAAGGCTCATCATACAAGCTGAATCTTCACCGTATGTCGATAACTATCGTGACGTTCCGTGAGCACAGCCTGAAAATATACGAAGTAGCTTGGATAAAATTGAATAATAAAATCATCTCGCTAACAAATCAGGGATATAAATCTTCCGGACTTTCACCATCCGTGAGGCTTGCCGCAACTTTGTCTGGAACTTTGGAGTAGTCGCAGCGATGGCACCTCCAGTGATACCAGCTCCTATGATGGTTCCACCAACAGCTGCCCCAGCGACCTTAAGGACGTCGTTCTTCTTAAACAACGGCTGCCCAGCTTTTTTCGCCTGTTGGATCTCTCTATCTATGTCTTTCACTTTCTGTTTCAGTTGAGCGGGGTCTTTTAATTGCTCCGCTCGCATCTTCTCAAATGCGGCTACGGCCCCTTGTTTAATTTCATTCTTCGTGAAGGAATCAACCATGAGCTCGACTGCAGGATTCTAAAGGCCATCAGAGAGACGTCAGACAGCGAGCTCTAGAGGTCCTGACTGGTTGAAGAGCCTCGACACTCACCTTTTTCATTGGGTGCGATGCGGTCATATGTATGGTATAAGGAGATCCAACCAGATGAGGCTAATCAAAGGAGAGAGAGTCACCTGTGTCAACTCTCAGATAGGTCTCACATAAAGAACATTATGATACGCACTGCCGTAAAATGGGCCACCTTGGACGAGGGGTATTCCGGCCTGAGGTGCGCTATCATCGCATCGACACGCCTAGATTGTTTAAAGGAGAAGGTCAGCTCAGCACACCGCCAGTCGATTCTTGGGTCGAGAAGTATAAACAGCGACGTACCCATTAGTTGTAATGGTTTCGAATTTGAAAATAAAATAAAATAATGAGATGATAGCTAACTAGTCGGAACTGATGTAGAGAACGGCAGGACTGACGTGGGTTTAGACAGGACATTAAACAAATCTTTCGCTTTGGGTAGAGCCTCCATGGATAAGAGTAACTAACAGAGCGCGTTCAAGAAAGGTATAAGGGGTGAAAAGGGGTGGAGAAAACACGGCACTTCTGAAGCGCCGAGATTGTATATCTTCCCTTTCAAGTATCTCAGAAGTAGGGCACGCACTCCATGGCTCCCGATATGGCCAAACGGTCTGTGAATTGCTCCCTCGAGACCTCAAGATTTGGTCGACTCTGCTCGGTGTTTCCAACCCCACTGCCCCTACCGAGGAAGATACTTTGCTGGAGATGATCAGCGACAGTATCCGATGCTCACTTTGGTCGCACTCGAGAGTTCTTCAGTGACCCCGTAGATTCGATCGTAGAACTTCTTGCCGTGGTCATCCGCATATTGCCGTCTTTTACAGAGACTGAACCCTTTTCAGGTCTGAAGAAGGTATATCAGTACCTTGGCCGCTCAACTTTGAAGTTTGACGGGAGTGTACTATCATCGTACGATTTCAGAATAAGTGATGCGATATAAACAGTCTAAAAGTCATGGATGTTCGGGCTGTTGCTCTTTCTTTTCTCTTTTACCTCCTTCTTTCATTCGGCCCGTGAGCTCAATAGATTGGGTACCAGTCAATCCATTGTAGAATCAACCGTCTTTCGCATCAGTCTAGACACAGATCCCAGCAGCAGACGCGGTCCAAACAAGATCATTCAGGGGAAGCTATCGTATGACATTCTACAAAACCGGGAAACCCGTTGTTCCGGAGATATTGCCAAGCGTGGCGTACAACGCCAAGAGAGAGAGAGAGAGAAGTCGTGTTCTGAAGCATGGAGCTCACAACTGTGGATTCTTTGTCACATTCATCATACAAGCTAGGTCATCTCCAATTATTGATAACCTGAAGCAGATCCTTCGTCCGGTACGAATTGATAACATTATCTAGAAGTAGTAGAGAAGAGAAGGAAAAGAGGACATTGTTGTTAATCGTATTTTCGGACCTTCACCATCCGGGGGGCGTGTCGCAACTTTGCTTGATCGGCAGCGGTGAACCCAGCGGCTGTGACACCCGCCCCTACAAGGGCTCCACCACCAACCTTAATGACGTCTCCCTTCGTTAACGACGCCGCTTTCCTCTTAGCCTCCGCTTGTTCGATCTTTATCCTGTCGGCCATTTGTTTCACTTTGTCAGGGGTATTGAGTTGCTCCTTTCGCGCCTTCTCAAAGGCGTCGAAATTTCCATTCCCGAGATCATGGAACGTAACCTCATCAGCTGCACCATAGATCCAACCGGTCTGAAGTTATGAAGGAATCAGAACATATATTCTTTTAGAGGGTTTTTGAGTCGACTCACTCCCTTTTTCTCAAACGTTTTCAGGACTGGATGCGAGTTGGCCATATGTAGCGTATAAGGAGATCCGACCCAATGAGGCTAAAATCGAAAGGGGAGAGCGAATCATTCATCTCAAAGTCTCAAGGCGAGTGGGCATGTGAAAAGGAACATCATGAGGCTATATATTACTTGCCGAGTCGGTTGATGGGTAGTCGTATAGCGACACATTGCAACCACCCGTGCAACACTTACCGCTCGGGTGCCCAGAAAGTATCCCGAGACGGTAACAGACAGTTGATAGGCTAAAGTTGGCTGGTGACGTAGCCAACATGATCGGGGTCGCTTCTTGATTCAGGGTCCGATTAATCTTCACGCGGCGCCAAGACCAACGTGTGTGTCCCAGCATCCCCAGCACTTTTATGGCCTACATGCTTCGGGCTATAGGAGAGCGCTTGCGACATATACATAGCAAGCTCAATTAGTGGCCTCTCAAAAGACTATCGTACCTACTTTCCACCAGCCAACCCTCATAATATATCTTCTCGCCAGCCCGTCTAGTATACTTCCTATGTGTGTTTCATGCGATAACTGTGAGCGGTTGTTAGTGGTGATCCCACAACTGAACCTCGTGAGATCGGGGAAAGAACGGAAACACGGAGACACAACTCTGGCCCTTCGAGTCACCGGGGATCGAGCACGAATGCCTGGAGACAGGGGGCTAGATACGCGGAGGAAAAAGGGGGTGTCTGGGTTAAGAAAAAGGAGGAGAGCGAAGAGAGGTCCGACTATACGGGTGTGATGATACTGAGACGAAGGTGAAGCGAACACAGAATCGAGTCGTGTGTTCACTGATACTTTCCGCTTTTCGCGGCACAGGCCCCGGCTTAAGGCGGGAAGTCTATCTACAACTTTAAGCGAATTTTGGCTTCCAGATATAGAGCTCGTTGGCATCGTATGATCCTGCTGTTATTCCAAACGGTCCCATCACTTTTTACTACGGAAACACAGGTACACAGAGTCCCAATAACTCCTTTCAACGCACCATTAGCCACCGGTTCCATCTAACAACACATCATACCCATGGGCTTTCCGAGTGTTGTTTAGCTCATTGGTTTCAAACCTAAACGACCAGCCGCCTCGTTCTATATTACTGCTTAATGTGTTTCGCAGTCTTTCCATTCGTCCCTGCACGGATCCCAGCAGCGGTCGCGTCCAAAACAACAAGATCATTCTAAAAAACCTCATTATCGCCTACAACTTAAAAGAAGGGCAGGGGTTCACACTTTTCTTGTTGTAGAGATGTTGCCAAGTATTGTGGGTGGCGTTTCGAGGGACCAGCTATGATCTGAAGTATGAAGCTCATAACCGTGTATTCTTTATTCTTCGTCAACACGCTTGTCACTCTGGCCTCCAAATGAATCTGAAGGGTCATATTATACCTATAACAGTAACTATTAATTATATCTCCGGACCTTCTCCATCCGAGGGGTGCGTCGCAACTTTTCCAGGATCTCCGGATTCGTGCCGATCAACGCGCCTGCAGTGACACCGGCCCCTCCGATAGCTCCAACCAAAACTCCTGTACCAACCTTAAGGGCGTTGTTCTTCGAGAACAACGACTGGCCAGCGTTTTTTTGCCTTAGCATTCGCTTGTTGGATCTTCATCTCTCTCGCTCTTTGATTTACTTTGGCAGCGGTATCGAGCTCCTTCTGTCGCGTCGTCAAAAAGGCGTTGATGTCCCCCTTCTTGTATCCATCGACCGAAGCCTTCTCAGCTGCGTCGTAGATCCAGTGAGTCTTGATGTCGTTGGAAAAGGGTCAGACAGAGAGCTTCAGATGGCTCTGGTGTTCGATGAAACTGAGACTCACATCTTCTTTCACCGCCGCTTTCATGACCGGATGCGATGTGGTCATATGTGATATATATGGAGATCCAACTAGGAAAGGCTACGTGGAAGGAGATCGGCCATCCATCTCACGTCTCAAGCAGATTTTGCATCAAGAATATCACGATACGTACTTGCTTAAAATGGGCCACGTTGTGGGAGGTGTATTCCGGGAGGAGTTTTGGTATGTGGATTGGACCCTGGATGGTTCAATGAAGACGGTCAGTACACTGCTAGTCGATCAATGCTTTAGGTGTAGAAAGTATTAATGGCCACGTACTTTGCGGTATGGATAGTTTCGGGACTACATAATGAGATCATAAGCTGTCACTGAATTGCGCCGAGAGAATAGCAAGACTAACATGTCATGAAATATTTTCCCAACAGCGTACGGGATTCTCTCGACGGACTCCATAGATATGGATTATATGAGAGTGGGTGATTAAGAAGTGGTATAAGTGGGCGTGGTGAACGAGAGAGAGAGGGCGAAGAGAAGTGGGTGAAAAATTCTGAGGGTGAGGTTTTTGAAAGTGGAACGAGTGCAAATCAAGAGAGGGTTGGTAGGAAGGAGAATGAGTATGGCCAGGGAGAGTTTTATACCAAATGTAATATTTGTCGAGTCGGCTGAAACCTAGCGAGCGGGAGTCGTAGCCGAAGCGACGCAGCGTTTCACAAATGTCCCGCGCGACTCATTGCTCGGCTACCCAGCGAGGAGAGCAAATTATCCGAGAACAGAGAAACGAGATGCTAGGGAGATAATAGTGAGTTCGGGCTAGCTGATGACGTGGCCAAGATCTCGGTGCTTTATTTGATTAAGGGTCCCATCCGCCCACCCATGGAACTTGATCGCTGGCCGATGTCCCATTTAAACGGTCCCGTTATGTTACTCTTTACCATGGAGATTCGATCGCGCTATTCAACGGTATTCCCATCGTGACACCCTTGGCCAGCGATCCAGCAATTCTCTATTAACGACATATCGCAGAATGTTCGTGCTTGCTGTTTTTAACCCGTCACATTCCTTTCGAACTCGAAGATTGCTCGCTTTATTCTTTAATATATCGTGCCGTCCTCCCCTTTGTCCCTAAACTTATCCCAACACCATGCTCAATCTAAAAAGGACGGAGAGGCTCATTATTGCGTGCAACTCAAAAGCCGAGAGAGAAACTGCATTTTCGTTGTGGTTCATGTTACCGAACCTGGTTTGGTGAGAGTGAGGATGAGCGCGGTCGGAAGAGCCATATGTCAAATACAATACTTCTCGAGACGACCGACAATTAGCGAGCAGTGGTCATGGCGACACATTTAACATCTCAGGGAACAAAACCAAAAACCAAAAACATTATCATGCAAGTTATTGCTCGAATACCCAGCGAGTACCTGAAATGAGCAGCTAGACAGGCTGGGACATAATGGGTTCAGGATGGTCGATGACGCAACCAAGATTTGAGGATTCAGTCGTTATTCTGAAGTGTCATGTAACCTTTGGGTCCATGCGTAAGACAAAGATGTGGAATGCTTGCGAGGTCCAAGTGTGAGGTTGCAAGGCGAAGCTGCCCCAAATTGTGCATCGCGTACTTGTATTCCCATCATTGCTTGAAGCTCGTGTGGATATCAAAATTACTTTCCTCGGTCCTGCTGCCGTACCTGACCTCCCACCTATCATCCTCGTCTTGGTTAATCGCATCTTTCTTCGTTCAGATGCCTATCGCTTGGTTAAAGGAGGGAGATGGAGAGATTTCGGCCATAGATCTGTGAGTTTCTGCTGGAAGAGTTGGATGGCACCAAAAGGTCCGAGGTCACCGTCCCAAGGGAATTCATGTCTTCATCGATTAGTGGGGGAGGTAATGAGAGCACGCTATTAATCTGCAGTGCCCCTAGCTGAGACATGGACAAATAAGTGAATAGCAAGACGCGTAGGGTAGCTACAGGAAATGTGGAAGGCTTGGGGTGGCAAACTACTTCTGAGAATGAGCTTCTGCGGGTTCAAAGTATTATTCGGGGGGTTGCTCTCTTCCAATATCCCGTTCAATGCGAAGTCCTGACGATATGATATAGTTAGTCGAGACGCGTGTGCTGGTGAGAATAGGCGCCGTGATACAGCTACCAAAGGTAGGACAACGAACGTGAAGCGGTGAAGTGCCATGAGACCCGTGACCATGTGAAGGGGACCCGCCGGAAGATCTGAGGCGGCTTTATTCAACGGCAGAGGTGCAGATTCGTAATGATCCTAAGGAGTACGGGATCGCGGTTAGGTCACCTAGCAAGGTATTCGTTCAACAAGAATGTAAGACGGTCGAGGAGTCGCAGTTCCGGGCTGAAAGAGGACAGTGGATCCAGCAAGCCTCGGGTGATTGTTTCCGCGCAGCGTCTTTGCTAATTTCTCGGCCACGAATGTGCAATGATGGAAATCGGGTCGTCGTCCAGGCAGCCGAGGAAGAGGGGACAGGTTGAAGTCTCATGCATATGATAGATGGTATCAAATATCTACTTCCTCGCTGAACAGTAGACGTAAACACTTGCCGTTGGGGCGGGTTTCCCGCTCACCGTCGTTATCTCCCCGCTGTTCGATCATGTAGATAACCTTGGACACGAAGCCCTATGGGGGCTACCGTGGTCACACGGCGACAATATTACGAACGATGCCATCACGGTTGTTTCAGCGTTGTTCGCAATTCACTCCTCATCCTCTAACTCTCCTTCAAGTTAGTGGGCAGTCAACAGAATATATACATCGCTTGGGCTGCCCGAAGATGGGGAATCACTTCAACGAATATTGGCGGAGCCACGCAGAAGGCGTGCTGCAGGTGGGAACGCCTCGCCTTATAGCCAATTTCTCGACGCCAACTTAATATCAGATCGACGAGCCGGCAAAAAATAGATTTCGTTGCCGCGAGCCAAGCCGTGCCTGGGCTTGCGCCGTGTGAACTCAACGACCAAGGAAGTTATCAATATTCGGCTTTCAGGAGTCGCTGGTACTGTATAATACTATTCCAAAAGTAATTTGTGCCTGTTCAATAGTTGAAGTGGTGAGGAGCAGAGCGCGAATCTCACGCGACGCAAGCCCAGGCACGGCTTGGCTTGTGGCAACGCAACGCTACTCATGCACTGCATTTTTGCCAAGCCATTCCACATTCAAATAAAACCTATCAATAGAATATCTATCTACCCTATTGGTCAACTGAACGTCTTAGCCTCAATGCGTACCACGCACGGCTACAGCTTGGCGATCATTCATATAGGGGATCTTTGACTCTGAGACCCAGTTGGACCACCTTTGTTGCCTGCCAATATGCTCTTCATGCTCCTGTTCTTGATGACGGCTATGACTGGGATAGCCGCCCTGCCATCACAATCTGTGACTGTGTTGATGGATGACAGTAGATTATCTTATAGCGCATATGGGCAATACATGAGGTACCATTAACGCTCATGGCTGTGAAGCGCATGGCAGACATTTTAACTAATGTCACTTGCCTTTGCTAGCTTCTCCACCGTCGTCTCTAATGGTATCGTCCATTACGCACCAGCTACAATCTACTGCGGTAGTTGGATAACTCTCGCTAATGGTGATGGCTCCCAAGTTTCTTCCGTTGACCTCGTGTTTTCTGGTGAGTTGAGTTAGGGATTGCGGTCAGTAGTTGACAACAAGTGCCTTTGACAGGGACCTCGATCACGATAAACGCTCTCCTTTCGTATTTGAGTGAATCCAATGCGGCGGTACTGCTCGATGGAGCCATCCGTAATCATATCAACAACTATTCACCTCATCCTTTCGACAACCCGTTTGTTGAGGAGTGCACGGTGTCGTCGTTGACGTTGGGGGATCTTCAAGACCAAGAGCACACATTATCTATCCAAGTCACCAACAATCCTGTGATTCTCCTGAGCTTTGTGTTAGTATCGAACTCATTTACATCTCCGATTGATCATTTTCCTGATTGTTGATCCTTCACTCAGGTATACACCATCTTCTCCATCAGCCTCCAAGGCTCCATTGATTGGAGGGATCGTCAGTGGTGTAGTTGGCGGTATCCTGATCCTCGTGCTCCTTACCATCTGCCTGAGGAATCGCCGAAACAAATCCCTGGAATCGCAACATGCAAGAGGTGGACCAGGCGTGCTCGACGACCCAGACGGTGATGGGGAGCCCGATGTTGCGCCGAACGCCACCCTCGTTCCATCTTCCCTTCCGAGGATGTCTCAAGCTGGGTCGATGGTCCAACCCTCTACCGAATCGGTCAATCATTACTTTGGGACCACTGGGCCCTACGCTTCTCGCCCATTGCCCCCAAGCCCGGCATCCCTGCCTATCTCTGGTATAACGGGCGCTCCGCTAACGATGATGGGTGGCATCCGATCCTCAGTCCAGTCGCAGTCGGAAGTCCTTCAAAGGCTTTTGGACCAGGGACTACCAACCGCTGAGCTGGCCGCTGCCATCCGAATGCTGTCGTCTCCAGCGGACGTTGTGGCACCGGCCCCTTCAGGTAGCACGAGGGTGCGAGAAAGTGTGTCCATGTCACCACCACCGCCCACTGTTAATGAAAGTACACCACCGTCGTATCGCCCCAAAAGCGGTGGGAGATGATCTGCCATGAAAACGTCATGCACATTTATGTTTTTCCTTTCTTTCTTTCGAGCTCGACCTGGTAGGATTTTTCATGTCTTCAGCTCACATTGTCTAAAACACGCTCTCCAATTAAATACTATCTCTGTTGAATGTTGAATGCTGATATTGTGAAAGAAAGTTGGCCTGAATTTTCACTCTGCAGAGCGACTTATGCAGCGCTATGGATTGCGGGATGTTGGTGATCTCACAACTGCACAGCGATAGTGCGTGTCAGTCGCACTGAGTTACTGAAATCATGATCGGTGGGTGGGGATCGTGCACCTTAACCAGACGGGGAGCAAAATATCCAGCTACACCCCACGAAAGTCCAAACTTGAGTTACCTCTTAATCCTGGCCGGGCGCCTTGGTGTCCTTTTTTGTTGTGCTTGGTATTCTTTTCTATGAGGGATCTCATTTGTTGATGGGTGCCTTGGCTGGGAAACAAAGAATACTACCTATGCTCCACATGCTCTCCAAGTTTATTATTCTCCAGGTATTGGCGGCTGGTTTGGCCGCCCAATGACCATAGCCTATGACGATGATGATGGTTGCCCTGTACTGCGTACGGGCAAAACTTGAGGTAAACCAAAGATCACGAGTACAAGGCAAGGGTTGACCACTCCCTTGGCACATTTGTACAGATAGCTTTGTCGAAATCGCTTCTAACAGCATTGCCACCTACTACAACGCCTCTGCGCATTTGCGACAGTTGGATCGTCTTGTATTCTGGAAAGGGCGGACAGAACTCCACAATCGATCTTATGTTCACTGGTAAGTTCAAGGGGCGAAGGTTAGCAACGGGTGATTGACTGTACGCTGTACCTTTGATAGGGACAACGATCCGGGTGGACACACTGCTCTGGTCAATAGTGCCCGGTGTACTAGAAACAACGGCGGAGGTGGTGTGCGGGCTCGCGGAACAGCGGAGACGGGGACTTTGTGTGTCTTCGTCCGTTCCACATCCTCTGAGCGGGTTGCACCTCCACCCCGACCAGCTCTCTGAGGTTGGTCGGGCATCACATACTGATGCGCGGCTCTGCCGTCGCGACTCCTTTTTACCTGTGCTTTCGCCCATACCCCTCTTCTTAGGAAGTCTGAGGGGGCAGAGGGATCACATCCATTTTTCCCACGCACTGCTCTCTTGAGAGCCCTGCCTAGCGGCGGAGCATAGAATAAGAGTGGGCCTGCAACCGTGTGACTCGATCGAAGCTTCCGTAGAAAGATCAGCAGCAATTCTACGATTTCAACAGATAATCGGGTCAACTTTGATCGCGCATCTGCAGGCGGGATGGGACGACTACGTCACATGTACAATATCAGTAGATTGACAAAGCTGGCTGGCAGCACCTGATGATCACAATTGGAGATTCTTCAAAGGCCTCTCGACCTGGGATTGCCGACTGAAGAGCTCGCCGCCATCACCCGGATGCTGTCACCTCCATCAGAGGTTGGGCTTGCTTCGCGTAGCATGGATGCAGGAGAAAGCATACCGGGTTCACCACTACATAATATCGACGTCAATGCGCCGCCTTCCTATGATTTCAAAGACAATTGGGTGTAGTTTGGATATTTCGGCATTTTTGTCTTTTTGGGGGCTTATCCTCCAACAACTTCCTCTGACAAACCTTGTGCTTTTCACTCTGCTTCATCCCGATCGTCCCCACAGGCTGGTTGCTGCCCATCACAGCAGCCACTCTGAACACAATCCTGACACTAACTGCCGTATGTAGTTGTTACAAGTTCACCCGAAGACCTGACAGCGAAATTCAGCTGACTCACGACTCATCTGAACAATTAGTCAGCGCGCACTGTCCTCCTCATGATCATTAAAATCCTGCAACTAGCGAACCTAATGCTCCGGAAGGAGAAGCCCTGGCTGAAGAAATTGGCAAAATCGGCGGTAACTCTCCCGAATACGACGGATATGATAACGGTCACCACCACCACCCCTGTGGGTACCCTGAGCAAGACGATCATGATGGATATAATAACGCCCGCCATGATCACACTGAATACTACGGAAATGATGATCACAACGGTTATGACGACGATCACAAGTACCACTGCGGCGGCTATCTTGGGTTCTGTTCATTCAGGCGAAATATCACAACCAAAAGATGTCTTCCCCAACATGAAAGTCGGAGAGTATCGCTCTATACAGTTCTGCCTTACGTAGTATCAAGTTTTAAGCTTGTTGCTTAGAACAACAGCATGAGCAAACTCTCGTAATTTAAGCAGTACGGCGAGAGGTATGGTCATTCTCGGGGCCGCTCATATCAAGCCACTCTCAAGCTACCCTTGATCGTATCTATCCTATTTGAACTAGAGCGGAGACACCGGATGGGCACGGGCTGTGTCGTTAGAGCCACGGATCAGTGAACGGAGCCTGGACTTCAGGGCGTAATTCATTCTGATAGACCACCCTCGATTCAACGGTAGTACAAGTCACAATTTTCCGCAGCTGATTGGCAGTATAGGATCTGTGATGCACGATATCTAGTCTACCGACACTTTCCTCGAATCTCTTCTCGGGTATTATTTACTATTATTTAGTGGCTCTGCTTCAGTCCACTAAGAGGGGGGGGGCTGTGGCTCTCGATCTCTAACGACACTAATTCTATGCCTGAAGGAGATTGGACTAGACTATGCACATCTGTGTATAGGTAATGCTAGGCAAAATTGGGGTACATCGGACTTACTCTCGGTATATGTACATATGTCGCTTATCGTTGACATGCAAGGCAGTGTGTGATTCAAGCCCTATCCCAGTTTCCGGAGTAACCTCCACGTGAAGACGGTGTTTGAGTGGTCTTGTCGTGATAGAAAGAATAACCTATCACTTTCCAACTTGCAGTGGAAGGCTTGGCGACTCGAAGTCTCATCAAACAGCCACACAGAAACTTCCAGTTTACGATGTTATTCAGTTCACTCACCAGTGCGGCAGTACGCGAATTCGCGGAAGCATTCCAGCGTGCTGAAACCCGGCCAATTGCAATGAGATCTACTGTCCGTGCGGAAGACTAATCCCCGAAGCCCTTGGGTATTCGGAGTGACCCCAGAGATTAAAAGACATCTCGCATGTTTATTGATATGACGGGAGAGCACAATGCGACATTTTCACCGCCTAAGCGCGTCTCTTGAGACGATTGAGCACTCGCGTTCCTGTTGAGCAGCCTCGATTCCATAACTAGATATACCGTAGAAAGCTCGAACGTTATGCATAGTATTGGCATCCGAAACAGCCTCCGTTGACCAAAGGCTTGCGTTCGACCGTTTTTGCCCAACCAAAATCTCGGAATGGATATGCAAGCAATGTCTTGTGGATCAATTTTTACGCGAAGCAGTTCTTTCGAGGCACCGATATTTGCCGCTGAGAGGAACCAGTGCACGTATGACAAGGCTGGCAGTGTGCTAGCAGCGTGTTCACCAAAGACTCAGCGACAAGTTTATCTTGAGAGCTCATTTGAAATGGTGGCCTTTAAGTATCTTATACGCCAAATGAACCTGCTGATCACAGCCGGGAGTCAAATATCGATTGCAACATTTGCTACAACTTGCAGTCTACCAATGAGGTCCTCGTCCAAGCAGAAGTGGACGCGCCAAGAGATAACTGGTGTCGTACAGCCTATGCAACTTCTGACCATACCACACTGTATCTTACACTGCATCTGATAATGACTGATCATTGGGTCGTATGTACCTAAGTATTTCTACAGAAAGTGGTAAGTTTAGCGGCCTGACCCAGGCTCATCGCTCTGCCCATTTCCAAGAAACAATCGATCAACTTAACGCTATTTCTCGACTCTTTCCAGCTATAGCCTAATTTAACCAGCGCTTGCCTAGATACAAAAACAATCTTCGTAGATCTAGACAAGGGGATACACAAGTGAAGGGATAGAGCATCAGGTCGCCTTATCAGGTCTCAACTTAAACAATAATCTCGCCGCCAAAGGACCTATTCAAGGTATCTAATCAACGTCCCACAATATGAGAGCGTCGCTTTACGGAGCGAAGCCTTGCATGACGTCAGAACACGTCATGCATACTCGGAAACACTATAGATCATGAATAGGTGAGGACCGTTCTCAGGCAGCCTCGTCTTATTCTTCTCTGGTCTATTTATTGCAAAGGGAAGCATATAGCTACTGTCGTTAAACCGCGCGTTCCAGCCTGAATCCGGGGGGCCGGGTTCAATACATTCCGTCCGACTCACCACAATATGACGAGTCCCAGTGAGATGAGAGGACCAAGTCCGGATACATCAATATGTATAATATCAGTTAAATAAAATACTTACTGCGTTGTTCTCGCTGCCGAGATGGTCAGTTGGGGAATTTTGTAGATTGCTATGATAAGCGCTGAATGACGTCATCATCGAAAGAATATCTGGTAGCCTTGTTCGCAATTCACCTCTCCTTCAAGTTCATGCCCAGTATACATCACTTAGACTCTGCGAGCTTGGAGGTCCGAGGAGGGAGATTAGCTTCAACGAGTAGGGTCACGCATTAAAAGCGTCCCTATCTCGCTTTTCCTTGCCCTTTAACGCACGGTGGCTTAGCACTTGTGTTTCCAGCTTCACCAGCTGTATCGCCTTCTGCGTCACTTCCATGGGCACCAATACGTTACAGAACGCGAAGCTAGTCTACAATTCATTCTCTCCGCCATCACGAAATCTGTATTCCGAGGCCAATCAAATCGGCTGTAGTTGGAATCCCGGATGCCGTCCTTCAGACCATATTGACCGTCGAGGTGAGGTATTGCTGAGGCTGACCGTCCCGTTACATGCACGCCTATCCTGATCACTTCGAATTCAGACTGCTAAAGGGAATATTGAGGATGTGAAAGTGTTGGCGACTTATATTTCAACCATAACCGACAAGACCATTCGTTCTCTGCAGGATTCGTGAGTTCCATGGGTGACTCAGCCTTGACCATCAAGCGTAGGGCGAAAGTGTTGACACCCGTTCGAAAGAGCGATCCGGAAAATCGTGCAAGAGATCACGACTCTCGCTTCTCTGGGACCGTGGATATCCAACTATGGACCGAGACCCATCAATACTGAGACATTTGTGTATGTGTCTATGACGAGATTGGACGCAGCTTTGCATCGGTTGACCGCTTTTCTCTAATTAAGCATAAGTAGCGTAAGGTGGGCCACTGAAGGAAGGAGATGATGTCGATAGATCGATAAGCAGCGTAATGGAATCTACAACGCTGATCGCCTTGTACCAACCTAAGATTCTCTTCACGTTTGAACTAGCACTAATGGGTCCTCCCCCCTATATGCGTCTTGTACACTGTTTCAACTGGTGCACACTGCCTTAGAGTTGAGCTACCGCTGAGCGGCTATTTCGGCGCTGTCCTTTTCGATCACTCTGATGGCCGCACTCTTTGCGCTTGTGAGAAGATCAGAGCATAGTATTCGATAATTCTTCCCACAATGGACGGTACCGGCTCGAGTCGTGACTTTGGCGGTTTACGGTGCGACCCTGTTGCTCTATCACTGCCTGGAGCAAAACACGTACCCGCCACGTTTTTCACCCAACAGTTCTTTCATAACGGATTTTTGAAAAATCCATCTCGATGATATTGGTACCTGACTGGTCAGACAGATGTTTTCCTTCGATAAGGAAGAAATGACACGCCACTCCTTGTATGCATGACCGAATCCATTCTGTCGACCGCATCCGATATATGGGTTACGTAATGTTGGCTGGCGACTGAATCCATCAGAACGGAGTCTGCAGCACGCGGCACGAAACCGGAAGTCAAAAATTCGTCGACGAAAGAGGTGACCAATGCGACATTGGAGTGGATGGTTTAAAAAAATGTAGGGAGGGAGCCGTATGACGGGAAACTCGCACATGCGATACCCCAGGACCGCGAGTATTTGGAGAAAGAATTGAGGTACGCTTTCGCCGAAACGGATCACCTGGCCTCTTATTGTGAGTACTGGATTCATCCCACATAGAAATATCGACGACTAAGATCCATGGGGATTAGATCTGTACCGCAAACCCAAAGAGCAGCTCCGAGGCAATGGAGGGCCGGTGTTACACAGCTCTCGTCCGCTTGCCCCACCCTCCTGTCTTAGTAGCTAACGAATCCTCATTGTTTTTAGATTAGTTAAAGTCATCAAATGCATAGAAAATGCATGTTAGCTGATCCCACCATTCCCACCACCGCCGGGGGACATGGCCAAGATGTTGTCGACTACATCTGACATTCAGCCCACCTTGGCCGTGTTCACCAATGTTTCTGGGGTCCCCTCGCCATCGGTACCGCACTTTTTCGATAAAGACGCACTGCCGTCGTGTGGTCACGCGAGCAAGGGCGCATTGTTTAGTTTTAGATCCATTATGATTTTTGTGCAAGGACCAGTCGCGTTTGAGTTCAGTTAACCTATTGGTGAAATACAAAATACTGTCTCTATTCCAATATCTACTCTAACTTACAAGTAGTCTCTCAATTGACATTTATGACTTGATGTTGGATAGGTGGGAAGCCGTCAAATCGACATTTGAGGCCCCGGCTTCAACTTCCCCGCTATGTACGGCATTGCTATCAGTGATCTCATAGCATCACGCGGCAGTGCATAACTATGGTTTTACGATCACTATCCTAGGACTAGGGCCAAGGCATTCAGCCAATCAACTGCATAGATAGGCCCAGGTTTGGTCTTGGCATAGCTTGGCGACCATCATGAGGCAGGGAAGTTTATTTCGCTCCATCGCCATGATGCTCTCAAGCCACCGTTTGGCGGACATTCATATGCGCGGCTTTGAAGCCTAGGACTAGAGTTATTATCATCCCCGTTGGCTTAAAGCTCTGCTGGACTCAAGAATACGCTGCCAAATCAAACGCCCCTCCTCGTCGACATGCTTCGTATCCTCACTTTCTTGCTGGCATTTGTGACTGGGTTAGCCGCCCAGATGCCACAACCTGTCGTGGTTTGGATGGACGACTCACGATTAAACTATACCGTAAACGGGCAGGCCATGAGGTAACCTGGCTGCGAGGCGCCCGGAGGATACACACTGACCGTCCCGATCGCTCGATTCTATCCTGCTAGCTTTAAAGACGCCGTCTCCAAGAAGGTCGTCAAGTACTCGGCAGCTTCTAAGGACTGCGGCAGCCGGGTGGTTTTTTATGGCAATTTCACAGTCGATCTCGTATTTATTGGTGAGTTGTCTGGTTGAGGGCAGCAACAGACGGTTTACCACCAATACGTATGTTAGGGACTTCTATCACAGTGAACGCACCCCTTTGGTACCGTGAAAATCCCACCGCCTCTGTGTGGATCGACGGGACTTTGCGTAATCAATTCAATGCGCATAGTCCTCATCCAGAAGACGACCCATTCAACGTTACTCACGCATGTACGGTCACTTCTTTGACGTTGGGAGATCTTGGCGGCCGTGAGCATAGGATATCTGTGCGAGGCAATGGCAACCCCTTGGCGCTTCAGAGCCTTATGTTAGTACAGGATGCGTCCCTCACTTTCAAATGAGCGTTTTCCTGATCCCCAACCTTCTAATTAGATACACACCGTCTAACTCTACACCTGCTGTGGATCCGGACGACACGACCACTCCGCCTCCAAAGCACTCTAAGAGTCCACTGATATACGGGATCGTTGGCGGTGTTGTTGGCGGTATCATAACCCTCGCGCTCCTTTCCATCTGTTTCCGGCATTACCGGAGAAGGTTGAGCGTATCCCCAAACCGCAGAGATAGACCAGGGATTCTCGACGACCCAGAAACGCGGTACTACGGGAATGATGACGCCATTCCAAGCGCCACGTTTCCCTTTCCAAATGTATCCGATGGAGGACCTGCATTCCACGGCTCCCAATCTCCCCACTTGACCGGTACCACCAGGTCCGATGGCGTCCGCTCATTGCATCCAACCCCGCCATCCCTGCTCAGGCCTACCAGGACAGGCACTTCGCCAGATACGACCAGCGATAGTATCCGGTCCTCAGTTCAGTCTCACTTGGAGACTCTTCAAAGAGAGGGACTACCGACCATAGGGCTTCCCGCGGCAATCCGGGTTTCGTCGTCCCAAACAGAGGTTGATCCCGTTTCATGTGGGACGAGTATGGTAGGAGGGGTATCGGTGAAACGACCGTTTAGCGTTGACGGAAATGCACTCCCGTCGTACGATTTCAGAAGCGATGGGAGGTATACAATCTGAAACTTATGGACTCGTTCGTGATTTTCTTTTTAATTCACTATCTTAGAAACCGAATGATTGGTCTCTATATTAGGCGATCCATATACTGATATTTAGCTCCGTCTTCTCTTTGGTCCATACTCCGACTCCTCCACTAGGCTCACTATCGCGTACTCAGAACACGAGGGAAAAGCCACGCTTCCGCTATGCTTATGGGCTACGGCTTGAGGTCCGAAGTATACCGCTCACAACAGTACCTTCATCGTCGTCGACAAAAGCCCACTCTCCTCTGTCTGTTGGTAACGGTCCTGATGAACTTAAATGAACGCATGCACGAGATAGCCCCTTTATCTAGCCTCAAATAAAATGACCAGCTCAACAGGGATAAACTATGAATCATATTTCCGGACCTTCGCCATCCGTGAGGCGTGTATGGATCCACAGCCGCTGGGACACGCCTCCGGTGATACCTGCTCCCATGATAGTTCCACCAGTAGTTGCACCAACGGTCGCAGCCGAAGATTCTTCAACGCCTTCTAGGAGCTTTGCCAATGCTACCCGGATGCTGTCGTCCCCACAGAAGCCGGACCCACTACGTTTTGAAGATGAAATCAGAGAGCGAGTTTTAAAGGCCTTAAGGGTTTGGCATTGACTTCTTCTTCTTTAAGCCCCATTTGGTGGTTTGGATATGATTCTGTCATACATACCATATGAAGAAACATCAAAGGAGAGCGATCGTTCACTTTGAGTCTCGGGCAGGTTGCAAATAATGAACATCATGATGCGCCCGTTCGTGAGATCGGGCCGAGTTGAACAGGGTGTATTCTGGGTTGAGATACGATATGTGATGTATGGTAGCACTACATGCGCAAGACTGACACACGGTGGTAGTGGGACAAGTACAAGGATTGGCGATCTGAGCGCCAAATACAATACTTGCCGAATCCTCTGGAGCTTAGCAAGCAGTGGTCTTGGCAACTGTGGGAAACCAACTTTGTTTGACCTAGTGGACGTGTCTATGCGACGCGCTCCTATATAATGCTCGCACTTTTTACCTTGATACTGTATTTTTTTATGCACCATCTTCACCCGTACCAGAATTCAAAGAGACTTCTGTGGTATAGGTGATCGCGTGTGTAAAGAGGCTCCCCTCTTTACAACCCATGTAAGATCCAGTTCTTACAGCGAGACAGTTCAAGTCCCAGAAAATCACAAATGTCCTCGAGCGATGACTCGCGCGGGTGTTTAACGAGTACAACAGAGTACCTTAGAGTGGTGTAATAAGCGGTTAGACACGCGAGGGGGTAATGAATCCAGGATGGCTGGTGACATAGCCAAGATCTGAGGATAGAGTCACAATTCTGAAGTGTGATGTGGCGGTCAGTTAGAAACGGCGGGCCCATGTATGAGACAAAGGCGTGTAATGCCTGCGATGGTGGATGCTTCGCTTTGGCCCTTTCCAAGTGTGAGGGTAGAAAGCGGTCTCCAACCTGGTTTCCCGTCGCAGACGCCAAGCTGTCGAAATTGTACACGCCTATTTGGATTCACTTCACTGTTCGAAGGCCGTATGGGTATCAGAAGGACTTTCCTCGTCTTCATTGATCGCATCTTTCTTCGTTCAGAGGCCTACAAGAGAGGAGATGGAGAAGTTCCGGCAGTGGATCTGAGAGTTTCTGCTGAAAGAGTCGAATGGTGCCGAAAAGTCCAACGTCACCGTCCCAAGAGGAT
Organism: Tulasnella sp. JGI-2019a; assembly: GCA_019633535.1. NCBI lineage: Eukaryota > Fungi > Basidiomycota > Agaricomycetes > Cantharellales > Tulasnellaceae > Tulasnella sp. JGI-2019a. The sequence continues at coordinate 73,062 of WSUE01000133.1, forward strand.
CCGTTTCGTCATTGATCAGTGGGGGAAGTAGTGAGAGTATACTGTTAATCCGGAAGGACTTAGCTGAAACACGAGGGAGAAATTGGATAGTGGGGCACGAACGGTAGCCATGGAGAAGATGTAAGGCTTGAGGTGGCTGAGAATGAGCGTACCAGTGCGAAGTCTCATTTGGGCCACTGCCTGCTTCCCGCTTCCAATATGCTGTTCAAGCCAAAACCCTGACGACATAACCTAGTTAGTCGAGATGCACATATATGGCCTATGCTGGCGAAATTGGGCATCGTGATGCTCTGCCTCAGCTGGGGCGGCAAACGGGAAGCGGCAGGGTGACACCAGACTCATGATTTGCAAGATTGTCGCCTGCGAAGGAGATACGAGAGGATCGCGTCGAGAAATCCGAGGGGAGAGGGTTATTCAACCAGGAAGGTAGTGACCTGGTGAAGTTGGGCTTGGCCATCCGGTAACAAGCACTGAATGATGTCATCCCCATCGGAAGCGGCCGGGAATATCCGTCAACTATGTTCCTAACTCATTCTTCCTTCTTCAAAAGTTGGTCAGTGAACGCAACATATACCCAGCTTGGACTACGCATGCTCCGAAGTCCGAAGGATGAGAATGGCTTCAACGGGTAGGGTCACGCGTCCCTACCTCGTTTTTCCTTCCTTCGGCGGCTTGACTCGTGTTTTAAGTGGCTTAGCACTCGTGTGTCCAACCTACCGTCACCCAACCCACCACCACCTTCCCCCAACTCTCTTGCCTTCAGCGTCATCTTCATGGGCCTCGATACGCTACGGAGCGCAAAAGCTAGTCTACAAATTCTCTCCGCCTTCGTCAAAGCTGTGCCCATTCCGGAGCCATTCAAGTCAGCTGTAGTTGGAATCCCGGATGCCGTGCTTCAGATCATATCGATCGTCGAGGTAAGGTATTCCTGAGGCTGAGCGCTCTGCGACGTATATGCCTCTCCTGACCAATTTGAATTCAGACTGCCAAAGGGAATACCGAGGACGCGAAAGTGTTGGCGACTTATATTTCAACCATAACTGACAAGACCATTTGTTCTCTCGATCTCCCCCACGCCACTCCTGCAACACAGAACAGGATCAGTGAGTTCCACAAGTGAGTCAATCTCCGCCATCGAGCACAGAGCGTCGGTATTGAAACTCGTTTAAAAGGACGCTTCAGCAGATCGTGGAAGAGATCGCAACCATCGCTTCTCGGAGACCGCTACAGAAATGGATCAACTATGATCGAGATGCATCGACACTGAGCAGCTTGAAACAGAAGGTAGTGGACGTAATCACAGGCATCCAGGTAGGTGCGCCACTGTCAACTCATTCCTATCTTTGTATGCTCATGATTGTTGCAGCTAGAGACCGTCGTCGCTACCGGGCACGAAGTTGATGTCATCAGTCGAAAACAGGATTTCGCGCATGCAGACCAGCAGGCCATTATCCAACAACTTGACCTCGTTTATCAGGAACAGCAGGTCCTTATTCGAAAGCAACAGGTCAGCGCAACGTCCTACATCATTATATGATTGGTTCTGACAAAATTTATCCTTTCCAGGAAGCTGGTGAATTGCATCACTCGTTTATTCCATTGTCTCGCTTCTAACATCTGCTCTCGCCAGAAATTGACCGACTCATCTCGTTGCTGGGATCTGGAGATTCTGGCGCGTCTAAGAAGCCGCCGTGTTTGGAAGGAACACGGGCGTCGCTACTAAAGTGGATTACCGAATGGATTGAGGCACCACCAGTGGATGACAGGCGCGGGCTGTGTCTCATAGGGGCGGCCGGACGGGGAAAGTCTGCTGTCGGCGCAAGCGTTGCGCAAGCCGAACGTACTTCGAAGCGCCTTGGAGCCGACTTCTACTTCATGGTAGATCAGCAGGACAGGAATATGGGGGTGATTCCAGTGCTCGCGCGTCAATTAGCATCTTGGGGGGATGAGAGGCTGCGTGCCGATATCGCATCAGCTCTTCACGAGGACCGCAACGTCGCGCAGGGAACACTAGAGGTTCAGTTCAAGAAGCTGATTCAGGGACCATTGGAGACCCTCGCGGACGATCCAAATTGTTCTCCAGTTGTGATACTCCTCGACGGCCTGGACGAATGCAACAATGAGTACGCAATCCGATTGCTTCGCTTGATCGGGCAGAGTTTCGCCACCCTCCCTGCCACTGTCAGGTTCATCATCGCGAGTCGCCCTGAGCCGCATCTCCTCCATCGGTACACATCGGAACCGCTGAAAGCGCGACTGCACCTTCGTTCCCTCGATTTGGAGCAGCTGAGTGAGACGGCGAAGGATATCGAAGCGTACTTCAGGCAAGAACTGCCGGAGGCGGTGTTGGGAATGGTGGAGATGCCAAACTGGCCGGGTGAAGAGCGGATTCTCATCCTCGTCCGGATGTCAGGTGGTCTATGGATATGGGCTACCACAGTGGTCCGTATGCTCGCAGACCAGAACTTCCGTGACCCTGAAAAGCAGCTCGACGCGCTCCTCTCGTCAGCGCCGGGCATTCATGGAGACTACGGCCATAACGCCGACCTCTATACAATCTACTCAATGATCCTCAACCGCGCGTGCCCACCAACTTCCCACTCCAAGCTCATCACTCTTTTCCAGGACGTTCTTGGAGTCCTTTGTCTTAATATTGAAACAATGAACACTTACACACTGGCCGCAGTCCTGTGTCTCGACGAATTAAACGGTGAAGACTTCTTCGCCAACATACGCACGAAGGTCCTAGGATATCTTCAGGCGGTACTCGTCGTCCCTGACACTGAGGAATACCGTTTACCCAGTTACGCAAAGCCCATCCAATTCATCCACAAATCCTTCAAGGACTACTTGACTGATGGATCGCGATCCAACACCCGCTTCCTAGTCAATATCGCCGAGGAGCATCGACGCATGGCCATTCGATGCTTGCGTCACATGGAAGGATTGCGGAAGCCCGACATCTGTGATCTTCTTCCGACTAGACGTTCCTCTACGAAGACTCCATGCGATACGGATTGGAGGATGATGCTCGAGATCCCGACCCTGGCCAGACTATCCATCTCGTTAGGGATTCAATATGCCTGCGAGAACTGGGCGATCCATGTTTCTTGCACACCCCCTGAGTGTGATGATGTGCATGCGTCCGTGGACCTGTTTGTGAGAATACGGCTACTGTATTGGCTAGAGGCGCTAAGTCTTCTGGCAATGACGGATAAGGTGATAAAGTTAGTGGAATTGGTGGAAGTGTGGCTTGAGGTGAGATTGCTACCTACTCTGCTAAGTGCTCCAGCGACCTGGCTTATTCGACTTTAGCAGGCTCGACCTCAGCAAGTCGTGCCGAATTCATCAGCGTCACCAATACCGTCGCCACCTCGGCGCATCACGACTTTCATAACCGAAGGTCTCTTGAAAATGCGGGCCGGGACACACCTGCAAACGAATGTGGTTCACACGCCGTCAAACCCACTATCCCTCCGGGCGCTCGACCATGCAAAACGCTTCCTCGCCGACATCCTACCTATACAACAGCCCGACGCGTCCATTCAGGCCAGCATATTACCTAAGGAACCCGAAATATCTACTCTCAACCTCCTACGAGACCTCAAAAATTTCATTCTCCAGTCCAGCATCTCAACCATAACAGGTCCAGAATCCATCTATCATTACACCTTACCATTCACACCATCCCACACCTCACTATCACGAGCATACGGCCATCTGGCGGAAGGTGGTCCCAAGCCACGGCGTGGCTGCCTAGAACAACGACCTCTGCAAACCGCGCAGAACTGTGTAGCTTGGTCACCTGATGGCCAGAGGATCATCTCCGGGTCCGAAGATGGTACGCTTTCCTTGTGGGATCTTTCTACGGGAGCACCCATCGGAGAGGCTTGGAAATCCCATTCTAAGCGAGTAGACTGCGTAGCATGGTCTCCCGATGGCAAGATGGTAGTTTCAGGATCTGACGATGATACTCTCCAGCTTTGGAATCCGACGACTGGAGCGCGCATCGGAGAAGCATTGAGGGGTCACACCAATGCCGTGTTGTCTGTTGCATGGTCTCCAGATAGCAAATGGGTTGTCTCTGGGTCGCGTGATAAAACTCTCCGGATGTGGGATCCATCTACTGGCGCACTTATAGGAGAGGCTTGGGAAGGACATACCGATTGCGTCTGGTGTGTTACCTGGTCGCCAGATAGCAAGATCATCGCCTCCGGGTCCAACGATGAGACTATCAGGTTGTGGGAATCATCGATGGGAGTACTCATAGGGAAGCCCTGGAAAGCCATATGGCCGGCCTACAGCCTCGCCTGGTCACCCGATGCAAAGAAGATAATCTCCGCGAGTGGTTACGGTATCTGCTTGTGGGATGCATACTCTGGTGGGAGGATTGGGGACCCCCCGAAACGCTATCCCGGCAAAGTGCGGTGTGTCGCTTGGTCACCGGATGGTAAAACAATCGCCTCTGGATGTGACGGCAAGACCCTCAGCCTGTGGGATGCATCAACTGGTACACCGATCGGAAATGCTTGGAAGGGCCATACTAGTGACGTCAGGAGCCTCGCTTGGTCACCTGATGGACGGACGATCGTCTCGGGGTCCGAGGATGGCGCCATACTGTGGAACAGTCAAACTGGAGAACCACTTCGGCTACACCAGGGAGGGGCAAATAGTCATACTCGTCGCGTCTATCGGCTCGCCTTCGCGCCAAATTCGGAAAAAATCGTCACGGCCTCCTCTGACGGCACTCTCCGCCTGTGGGACACGTCATCCGGAGAGCTCGTAGGGCATCCTGTACGTCAAACAACCACGGTCACCAGTCTGAACTTTTCGCTCGATGGCAAGTACGTTATTTCGGAGAATGAAGAGTGTCGAATCATTTGGCAGGTCGCGGGGAAGGAAATCGGGTTGGCTGATGATCTGCTAGTTGGGCCCATCTTCGAAGATCATCCATGTGTTCTCGAGATCGACAGCGGCGGTTGTGTTAGAGACCCTGAAGGAAAGTGGGCATTCTGGCTCCCAGGTGTGCTGCGGCCGATAGGTGATTGGGGCCGAGTCTTGGTGAAAGGGAACATTCTTGCAATTGAAGTTCCAGGTGTCCCAATTATCGATATTTCAGCTTATACGTCCAGATTTTGATTATGGCTTAAATATATCACAATAATGGGATAGTTTGAGCATCTTGTGGCTGTTACTGGTAATGCTAGCTTTACGCTTGTTGCTTCTCTAAAGAGCGTTCAGTTCTCCCAAAATCTATTCGTTTCATACTACCCGTATCACCCGGAGTAGCCTAAAGCCTAGGTTCAGGAACATTTATTTCGACCAGCAACCATAATAGTCTGGCCAAATTTCTTGTCAACCGACAAGCAATTGGATGATCTCTTTTGGAAAACCTTGGTTTCACAGACGGATACGATCGCACCTCGGTCAAAAAAACTGCAGAGAGCACCGTGGATCGCAACACCAAAGAGATGGTCAAGGTGTCCTGTCGGACCCAGGTAACAACACCAAAGGCGACATCGCATCCACTATCGCCATCATTGCCTACACCCTTCATAGCATGTCCCAAGAGGGATTAGCAGCCCACAACGTTTAACTTGCTACCGAATCCGTTACTCGGTCTTCCGAAACCAATAGGATTGATGCACTCTCAATCACGACCCCCAGCACTTGCTGCTCCGCTGACTCCGATAGGCCCTTCCGCAACAGACACTTCGCCAGTGACGGCCGGCAGCAGTGCCCGACCCTCAGTTTAGTGATTCTTCAATGGCTTCCAGACTAAGGTTAACCAATCACAGAGCTTGCCGCTGCCATCCGAATGCTATCGCCCCCACCAGTAGCCAGGGTGGACGCAGATGGAGGTGTACGAATGCCATCATCAGAAGGAGCACGCTGTTGGCCGGCGGGGCCTTAGCTGAGACTTTAGCGAAGGATACTGGAAGCCCGTACGACAGCTACAGGAAAGATGCGAGATTTGAGCCATTCCTGACTGATAATGAGCTTGTGCTAGCTAACGGTCTCATTGGGGACGCTATCCCCATTCAAATATGCTGTTCAAGCCGAAGCTCCGGCGATACGATATAGGTAGTCGAGACGGAAGCGCCGGAGTGGCGCGAGGCCTGTAGTTCCCAAGGCCTCACCTGCTTAGGACTGCACGATGGGACCCCGTTGGGGGATCCCGCAGTGAGACCTGACTCAACGGCAAAAGAAGATGCGGATTCTTAGCGACGCTGGTGACTATGGACTTGTTGGTTCGGTCGCCCGGTAAGAACTTGGTTCGTAAGATGGTCATAGTTGTAACACCGATGAGGCTTCAAGCGGATTGAGCGAGTGATCGTTTCTGCGCAGTGACTTGGCTTATTTTTGGGTGATGGGCGTGCAACGATAGCATCGCCCAGGCAGCCGAGGGAGTGATGAGAATCTACAAGACGGATAGTATCAAATATCAATAACCTACTGTTCCTCACTGAAGGATAGGCGAATGGGATCCTGGTATCTATAAAATACAGCTACTCGGAAGTAAATCCATGCCGTGGAGATATATCTAATAGCTGATATTTTGAGTCCAAGTCTAAGCGGGATGAGACGACCAAGCTTGAACATACACCATATCAGTAATTCAAAAAAGTCATTATTTAAATCACGAGGTTCTTGTCACCGAGATGATCAGTTGAGGAATTGGTAGATGGCTAGAAAAAAACACTTGCCATAGTCAACAATGGGCGCTGAATGATGTCACCACTATTGGGAGAAGCGGCCGGGGGGATGTCTGTAGCCCTGTTCGCAATTATGCCATCTATCTCCAAGTTCGTGACCAGTCAACACCATATGCATCACTTGAACTTTGTGCGCTCCAAGGTTGGAAGAGGGAGAATGGGGTTCAACGAGTCAAGTCACGCAGCGAAGGCGTCCCTACCTCGCTCTTCTTCCATGCGCTGTGGCTTAGAACTCGTGTTTACCTGAAAGTATCCAACCCACAACCACCTCCCTCAACTCTTTCGCATTCTGTGTCACCTTCATGGGCGCCGATAGACTACAGAGCGCAAAAGCCAGCCTACAAATTCTCTCCGCCGTGGTGAAAGCTGTGCCCATCCCGGAGCCATTCAAGTCAGCTGTAATTGGGATCCCTGATGCGGTGCTTCAAATTATAACGATCGTCGAGGTGGGGCATTGTTGAGACTGAGCATTCTGCGACATACATGCGTATTCTGACCACTTCCAATTCAGACTGCTAAAGGAAATATGGAGGACGCGAACGTGTTGGTGATTTATATTTCAACCGTAACCGACAAGACCATTCGTTCTCTGGATCTCCCCCACGCCACGCCCGCCACACAAAATAGGATTCGTGAGTTCCAAGAGTCAGTCAGCCTTCACCATCAAGCGGTAGAGCGATAATGTTGAAACCTGCTCGAAAGAGCGCTCCAGCAGATTGCGAAAGAAATCACAACCCTCGCTTCTCGGAGACCGCTATGGAAGCGGATAATCAATTATGATCAAGACGTGTCAACATTGAGCGCCCTGAAGCAGAAGGTGGTAGACGTAATCACAGGCATCCAGGTCAGAGCATTACTCTCCATATTCCCATCTTTGCATGACCATTACTCATAATTATTGCAGCTCGAGACCGTTGTCGCTACGGGTCACGAAGTCGAGCTGCTATATCAAGACCAGCAGGTCGTAATCCGAAAGCAACAGGTCAGCCTAACATCGTACATAATTTAATGTTTTGGTTCTCATGAAAAGCTACCCTTTGCAGGAAGCCGGTGCGTTATGCTTTATCGCCTATTCTATTGTCTTGTTTCTGACATTTTCTCTTACCAGAGATGGACCAACTCATTGGCCTACTAGGATCTGGAGATTCTGGCACGTCCAAGAAGCCGCCATGCTTGGAAGGAACGCGAGCATCGCTGCTGAAATGGATTACCCAATGGATCGAAGCGCCGCCGGTTGATGATAGGCGCGGACTATGTCTCATAGGTGCAGCTGGAAGGGGGAAGTCTGCTGTTGGCGCAAGCGTTGCGGAAGATGCGCGTGCGTCAAAGCGCCTCGGAGGCGACTTCTACTTCACCGTAGACCAACAGGATAGGAATATGGGGGTGATCCCGGTGCTCGCGCGTCAGCTGGCATTGTGGGGGGACAGGAGGCTTCGAGTTGAGATCGCATCTGCGGTTGATGAGGATCATGACGTCGCGCAACGAACGCTGGAGGTGCAGTTCAGGAAGCTGATTCAGCGGCCACTAGAGACCCTCAAGGAAGATCCCAATTGTCCTCCAGTTGTCATACTTCTCGATGGCCTGGACGAATGTGACAACGAGTACGCGACCCGACTGCTTCGTCTGATCGGGCAGAGTTTCGCCACCCTCCCTGCCGCTGTCAGGTTCATCATCGCGAGTCGCCCTGAGCCTCATCTACTCCATCACTACGCATCAGAACCACTAAACGCGCGATTATACACCCGTTCCCTCGATTCGGAGGAGCTTAGTGAGGTGGAGAAGGATATCAAAGCGTTTTTCGAGCGGGAACTACCGCAAAGGGTGTTGGGGATGGTGAAGAAACACTCAAAGTGGCCGGGTGAAGTACGGATCCTCATTCTCGTCCGGATGTCAGGCGGTCTCTGGATATGGGCTGCAACAGTGGTCCGTATGCTCGCAGACCAGAACTTCCGGGATCCCGAAAAACAGCTTGAGGCTCTCCTCTCATCAGCGCCCGACATCGACGGAGAGTATGGCCACAATACTGACCTCTACGCAATCTATTCGATCATCCTCAACCGGGCATGCTCACCGACTACCCACTCCAAGCTCCTCGCTCTTTTTCAAGACGTTCTGGGAGTTCTTTGTCTTACAGAGCAACCGATGAACACACACACGCTCGCCTCGCTCCTCTGTCTCGACCAATCAAAAAGTGACGAGTTCACCGACGACATACGCACGAAGGTCCTAGGATATCTTCAAGCGGTACTCGTCGTTCCTGACGCCGACGAAGACCACCCATCCCGTGACGCAAAGCCAGTTCAATTCATCCACAAGTCCTTTAAGGACTACCTGACTGATGGATCGCGGTGCGATGCCCGGTTTCTGATAAACATCGCCGAGGAGCATCGACGCATGGCCATTCGGTGCTTGCGGCAAATGGACGGCCTGACGAAGCCCAATATCTGTGGTTTTGATCCGACTACACGCACTTCTACGGAGCGCTCATACACTGCGGAGTGGAAGGTCAACCCCGAGGTCAAGGACGTGGTCAGGCGACATATCTCGTCAGCGATGCAATATGCTTGCGAGAACTGGGCCATCCATGTTTCGTGCACGCCTCCTGAATGTGATGACGTGCATGCGTCCGTGGACACATTTGTGAGAACACGACTACTGTACTGGCTCGAGGTGCTTAGTCTTTTGGAGATGACGGAGAAGGGCATACAGTCGGTGGAATTGGTCGAAGTATGGCTCAAGGTAAGACCGCCACCTTCTCTGCTCTGATGGTCCAGCTCATTCGGCTCTGGCAGGCTAGACCTCAGCAAGTCGTACCAAATTCGTCAGAGTCACCGACATCGCCACTGCAAGGTCGCATCGCAACTTTCATGATGAAAACTCTCACGAAAATACAGGCCGGGATACACCCTGGAACGAATATGGCTCACACACCATCCCGGCCGCTACCCCTCCGTGCGCTCGACTATGTGAAGCGCTTCCTCACCGACGTCATACCAATACAGTCGCCCGAAGTGTCGTTTCAGGCCGACACGTTACCCAAGGAATCCGAAATATCTACCCTCAGCCTCCTGGAAGACCTCAAAAACTTCATCTCCGAGTTCAGGTTACCAATCACGACAAGTGCCCCACACATCTACCACTCCGCCTTGCCGTTCACACCTTCCCACACCTCGCTATCAAGAACCTATGACCATCTGGCGGAAGGTGGCCCCAAGCCACGGCGTGGCTGCCTGCAACAATGGTCTACACAGAGCGCACAAAGGTGTGCAGCCTGGTCACCCGACGGCCAGAGGATAATCTCCGGGTCCAGGGATGGTGCGCTTTACTTGTGGGATCCTTCGACGGGGGCTCGGGTCGGAGAGGCTTGGAAATCTCAATCCGATTGGGTAATGTGCATTGCCTGGTCTCCCGATGGCAAGATGATAGCCTCGGGGTCGAGCGATCATACCCTTCAGCTTTGGGATTCGACGACCGGAGCACGCATCGGAGGAGCATTGAAGGGTCACACCCACATCGTGTGGTCACTTGCATGGTCTCCAGATAGCAAATGGGTTGTCTCTGGGTCGGCCGATAACACTCTTCGTATCTGGGATTCATCGATTGGCGCACCTGTAGGAGACGCCTGGGAGGGCCATACTGGTTCTGTCATGTGCGTTGCCTGGTCGCTGGACGGCAAGATCGCCTCCGGGTCCCAAGATGAGACTATCAGGTTGTGGGAACCATCGACGGGAGCACTCATAGGGAAGCCCTGGACATCGACATATGCACATGACCTTGCTTGGTCACCCGACGGAAAAAGGATAGTCTCCGCAACCGGATACGATGGTCTCTGTTTGTGGGACGCATGTACTGGGGAATTGATTGGGAGCCCCTGGAAAGGCCGTACCGGCATGGTGAATTGCGTCGCTTGGTCATCGGATAGCAAAATGATCGTTTCTGGTTATGGGGACAAGACTCTCTGCCTGTGGGATGCATCAACTGGGGCGCCAATCGGAAATGTTTGGCAGGGGCACACCAGTCACATCGTGAGCCTCGCTTGGTCACCCGATGGAAAGTCGATCGTCTCAATATCTGAGAAAGAGGAGAGCACGCTCACCTTACTGTGGAGCAGTCAAACTGGGGACCCCCTCAGACTCGGCCAGAGAGGGCCAAATAGTCATGCTTGCCACGTGTACCGCCTCGCCTTTGCACCCAATTCACACAAAATCGTCACCGCCTCCTCTGACGGCACTCTTCGCCTATGGAATACATCATCTGGAGAGCTAGTAGGACATCCTGTACATCAAACATCCGCGGCCACCAGTCTGAACTTTTCGCTCGATGGCCAGTACGTTATTTCGGAGAATGAAGAATACCGAACCATTTGGCAGGTAGCTGGAAAGGAAATCGGATCGGTTGATGACCCAGAGGTTGGGCCCATCTTTAAAGATTGTCCACGTGTACTCGAGATCGACAGGGACGGCTGGGTTCGAGACCCGGGAGGAGAACGGATGTTCTGGCTTCCAGTGGTACTGCGGCCAATAGGTGATTGGGGTCGAGTCGTAGTGAACGGGCACATTCTTGCAGTCGAAGTTCCGAGCGTCCCAATCATTGATATTTCGGCTTATGCGTCCAGATTTGATTGTCGCTAGCAATGCCAGTTTTACGCATGATCCTTCTTCATTTAGTGCTCGCAAAACTTTTGTTCATTTCTTATTCTCCTTGCGTATCTCACCCGGAGCGACCCCCGCAGAGTGGTGAGTGCCCTCCCATGAACTCAGAAATGAAAACGTAATCACTCTGTTGATAGTTCATATTGCGTGGTTGGGAAATCGGCCCTGATTGAAGGTTCAACCCGAAACTCTCCCTGCAGGGGATGACTCACTCAGCGCCATGTATTGCAGGATATTGACGGTCTCACAAGTGAACGGCGATGGTGCGTATCGGCTGCATTGGGCTATTGGAAAAGTTGCTTGTGGGCGAGGATCGTACATCATAACTAATGGGAAGCGCAATATGCAGCCATACACCGCGCCACGAAGCTACGCCAAGGCTGAAACCGGAAGTATGCCTTGGTGCCTTTCTCCTCGCGCTTGGCAGTTTTTTCCTTGACCGCTCTGACAGTGGACCAGATCACCACCACCACTAGTTATTGACAGGCGCGTCAGCCAGGATCAAAAATAACTCTAGCCGAAAACCCATGCTCAACATGCTCCCTACGTTCGTTATTCTTTTGGCATTGGTGGCTGGGTTAGCCGCCCAAGGAGCGCAGCCTGTGACGGTGTTGATGGACGATCCTCAGCTGGTCTACACTGCGTAGGGGCAGGACATGAGGTAAAACAAACCTCATGAGCATGAGGAGTCTACGGGAGATATTGACCTATACTGTTGCGCGCTTCTATCTGGACAGCTTCGCCAACGTCGTCTCGAACGGCACTGTCAATTACCACAACGCCTCCGCACATTGCGGCAGTTGGATCGTTTTGTATTCTGGAAAGGGCGAGCAGAATTCCACAGTAGAGCTCGCTTTCACTGGTGAGTTGAGGCTGGGGAAAATTAGAAACGCGTAGTTGACTGAAAGCTTTGATAGGGACAACGATCACGGTGAACACACTCCTCTGGTCAACAGTGCCCGGTTACCCTGCGACTGTATGGCTGGATGGAACCTTTCGTACTAAGATGAGCAGCGATTCTACGAATTCGACAGACAATCCAGCCAACTTTGATAATGCATGCACCGTCTCGACTTTGACATTGGGAGATCTTGAGGACCAGGAGCACACAATATCTATACGGAACAACGGTAGCCCTTTGGTGCTTCAGAGCTTTGTGTTAGTATTGGAATGCATTGACTGGGTGCTCTGCTGATCCTCGATCTCCCGTACAGATATATACCAACTATTCCTATCCTGTCATCCAAAGGACTACTGGTCGGGGGAATCGTTGGCGGGATTGTCGGCGGTGGTGTCCTCATCTTCTTGCTCTTTAACATCTGTCTCCGACGCCACCGAGCAAGGCATGGCAGGATATCGCGACACGAGATCGACGTCGAAGACACGGAAAGCCAATATGAAAACAAGTCTGACGTCGTTCCAAGCCCCACTCCAGTTTCACCTTCCTTCCCAAACTTGCCCGACGCAGCGCCTGTAGTCCACGGCTTCCGATCCACCAACCAGGTAGTCAATCACTCCTCTGAGATCACCAGGCCGGAGGCGCTCCGCCCGTTGCCACCGACCCCGGCCTTCGTCCCACTACCCGTTCTGGCCGTCCCCGCCATGGCAGGCGCTTCGCTAGCAACCACGGGTGGCAGCACCCGATCATCACAATCGGAGATCCTTCAAAGGCTCCTTGACCAGGGCTTACCGACGGCAGAGCTCGCCGCTGCTATCCGGATGCTGTCACCTCCGTCAGAGATTGGGCTGGCTTCGCGTAGCATGGATGCAGGAGGAAGCATATTAGGGCCACCGCTACATAATATCGACGAAAACGCGCCGCCTTCGTATGATTTCAAAGAACATCGGACGTAGTCTGGATATTTCGGCATTTATTGTTTTTGGGGTTTATCGCGTCGTTCACACACACTCCTCTCTGCACTGTCTCTACGAAAAAGCAATCTCGTGGTTTTTTTATGCTGGGTATAATCATGATCTTAGTTTATTATTCAGTGGCTTTATCCTTAATAATATTGTATGCGGGAAAGTTGGACGATACCTGATGTCGGTCCTGTTCGACCTCGTCCGTAAATAATAGCCGCTAATGCTAGGAGTACAACACATGGGTCACAGCGCCTATCAGATATGCTTGCCACACGCCAAGCTGTGCCGAGGCCGTACCCGACCTATATATGGGGATCCTTGCATATCGGTGACGGGATGTCTTGGCAGTCATGTAAGCCGCCGCAATGGACTGTTTGAGAGGGCCTTGGCTCGAATCACTCACCAGCGAGTGAGGGCCCACGGTCATGGTATCTACGATTGGTTCGATCCGGTCATATGGACAGGCCATGAAGATTACACTGACTGATACGGTCGTTCGGTCGTGTCTGGCTAGCTTCGATGAAGTCGTCGCTAACAATACTGTTCAGTACTTCAAGACCGTTAATTGTGACCTCCGTGAACGTGGTCCTTTGGTATGTGTTTCGACAGAACTTCGTAATCAGATCGACTGTTATTCTCCTCGTTCCATAGATTATCCGTTTGACATTAGCTGTGCATCTACATGCACGGTTTCAACTTTAACGTTAAGAGATCATGAGGATTAAAAGCATTGGTCATCTATTCAGGATAGCATATATGCCTTAGTACTTCAAAGCTTCGTGTTAGTACCGGATTTGTCTTATTATTCCTGGTGAAGCACTCCTCTGATCGTCGATCCTCTTCTCACCGTCGACTTTCACCTATTTTTGCATCCACCCCACTGATCGGAGGGATTCTTAACGGCGTTTTTGGCAGTGTCCTGATCTTCGGGCTCCTTGCGATCTGTCTTCGAAACGCGTGGTTGACTGAAAGCCGTGGTTTTGATAGGGATAACGATCACGGTGAACACCCTCTTCTGGTCCACGGTACCTGGTACCCCCGCAGCCGTGTGGCTCGATGGAACCTTCGATACGAAGATCAGCAGTGATTTTAGATAATCCGACCAATTCCGACAATACATGCACCGTCTCGACTTTGACGTTGGGAGACCTTGAGGACTAGGAGTACTTATAAGGAGCAACGGTAGCCCTAAGCTTCGTGTCAGTATTGAAACGTACATATTAGGCGCTCGGCGATTCCAATATTTTATATAGATATAACTCCTATATTATCATCCAAAGGACAACTGGTCGGGGGAATCGTTGGCGGGATTGTGGTTGGCGGTGTCCTCATTTTCGTGCTCTTTAACATCTGTCCCTGGCGTCACCGAGAAAAGCATAGCAGGATATCGCAACACGAGATCGATGTCGAAGAAACGGAAAGCCAATGCGACAACAAGTCCGACGTCGTTCCCAGTCCTACCCCAATCTCCCCCTCCTTCCCAAATGTGCCCGAAGCAGTGCCTGTAGTGCACGACTTCCGATCCACTGACCAAGTGCTCAATCACTCTTCTGATATCACTAGATCCGAGGCGCCCCGACTGTCGCCACCGACCACAACCTCGATCTTGGTCCCGCCGCCGTTTCCGCCACGACAGGTGCTTCGGTAGCGACCACGGGTGGCAGCACCCGGTCATCACAATCGGAGATCCTTTAAAGGCTCCTTGATCAGGGATTATTGACGGTAGAGCTCGCCGCTGCTATCCGGATGCTGTCACCTCCGTCAGAGATTGGGCTCCTCGTAGCATGGGTGGAGGGGGAAGCGTATCGGGGCCACCGCTGCACAACATTGACGAAAACGCACCGCCTTCGTATGATTTCAAAGAGCATAGGGCGTAGTCTGGGTATTTCGGCATTTGTGTCTTTCTGGGGGTTCATGAGGTCGTTCACACACACTCATTTCTGCACTGTCTCTACGAATAAGCAGTATCGTGTTTTTTTTTTTTGGGCTGGGTATAATTATTTTTAGTTTATTATTCAGTGGTTTTGCTTAGTAATGTTACATGCTGATGTAGATCCCGTTCGACCTCGTCCGTAAATAATAGCCACCAACGCGGTCGCAATGTCTACCAGACATTCTTGTCACACGCCAAGCCATTCCAAGGCCCTACCAGACCTATATATGGGGATTTTTGCGTATGGTGACTGAAGGCGGTAATACAAGCCACAATTCCATCAAGCCACTTCTTGGCGGGTACCTATTGAGCAATCCTTCCAACTGGATTATTTGTCGGAGGGGGAAACTTGACTGAAATCGGTAACCAGCTTATTTCTCGACTGAGCGCCCACTCTCATGATATCTACGACTGGCTCCAGTAGCCGCAACTTATAATAGTGTTCGTGGATGACCCTCGGGTAACGTACATCGCGTACGAGTAGACCATGAGGTCGTGAAGGTGACGCTGACTAATACGGTCGTTCGTTTGTGTCTGGCTAGCATTGATGAAGTTGTCGCTAACAATACTGTTCAGCACTTCAAGACCGCCAATTATGGCAGTTGGATTGTCTTGTACAATCGTGGCGTTCCAGCCTCCACTATCGATATCGTGAGTTAATGGAAGCAGTAGAAGCATATTGTTTTACTAAAAGAACGCATGTGCACTTTCCATGAGCCTCCGTGACAGTGAACATATCCCTTGGTACATTAGAGGAGCTGCCTCCTTGTGGCTCGACGGCACCTCGTAATCAGATCAACAATTATTCTCCTCATTCCACAGACCATCCGTTCGATATCAGTCGTGTATGCACGATTTCATCTTTGACGTTAGGAGACCTAGAGGATCAAGAGCTTTAGATATCTATTCGGAACCGTATGTACGCCTTAGTACTTAAAATCTCCGTATTAGTGTCAATGGTGAGACACTCTTCTGGTAGTTGATCCTCTTCTAAAGTACACACCGTTGACCTTCACTTCTATATTCACTGCTACATCCACCCCAGCCCCAGAACCCTCTGGAAGGCCCCTAATCAGGGGATTGTTGGCAGCGTTGTTGGTGGTATCCAAAGCTTCGCGCTCCTTGCGATCCGTTTCGGTATTACCGAAAGGAGCACAGTGGATCGCAGCACTAAAGAGATTGGTCACGCGTCCTTTCGGACCCAGAAATGACACCAATGGCGACGTCACACTCACTACCGCCATCATTCCACACTCCCTTCTGAGCATGTCCCAAGCAGAGCCGGCAGTCCAGAGCGTTCAATCAACCACCGAATTCGTTACTCGTTCCTCCGAAACTACCAAGATCGGTCTACCCCAAATCACAACCCAACGCTACCTGCTCCGCTGACTCCGATAGTCCATGCCGCCACAGGCGCTGTAACACATGCACGGACTCTTGTAGCCAACCTGACTCATATGAGTATCCGAGATTGGTCAATTGCTCTGGATGATGCTATTTTGGGTCGTATGGCGCAGGCGAAATCTCATGTCATGAAAAATGAACCATTACTGTCGTAGTGACCTCACAATTGTCGTGGAGAGCGAGACAGCTGATACTCAAGAGGTACAGGTAGCGGTATGGACAATTAGGTTGACACACTTTGGACGAGAGGAGCTGATAATTGTGTGACCTGACCTGACACCCGTTATGAGTTCCTTTCTAATCAGGATGGTCTATCCAGTGGAATCAACGGATTGATATTTCCGTATCACGGGGAAGCTCGCTTTTTTTGGATTTATTTGGGCTTTCCGAGACGGCATCGATGTTGATGGGAGAAGTCGTTCAGAATATTCGTTGGCCTTAATCGAAATCTTCGTGAACAGTCAATACAATATATATCACCTGGACTTGGCGCGCTCCGAGGTCCAAAGAGGGAAAGGATTTCGACGAGCAGATTCAGTGACAGGCCCGTCCCTACTGTGGCTCGGCTGTGCCCTTATGCACCGCACTCCTGTATACAGACCCTGAAAGTGTCCACCTTCCCCCAACGCTCTCGCCTTCTGCGTCACCTCCACGAGCGCCGATACATTACAGATCGCGAAAGGCAGTCTTCAAATTCTCTCGGCCCTCGTGAAAGCTCTGCCTATTCCAGAACCATTCAGGTCAGCTGTAGTTGGAATCCCGGATGCCGTGCTTCAAATTATGTCGATCGTCGAGGTGAGGTATTACTGAGGCTGAGCATTCCATTCCATACATGCCTATCCTGACCACTCTGAATTCAGACTGCTAAGGGGAATATGGAGGACGCGAAAGTGTTAGTGACTTACATTTCAACCGTGACTGACAAGACCATTCGTTCTCTGGATCTCCCCCGCGCCACGCCTGCCACACAAAACAGGATCCGCGAGTTCCAGGAGTGAGTCAGACTTCGCCATCAAGCGCACTACGACAGTACTGAAACGTAAACGTATTCGAAGAGCGCTCCGGCAGATTGCAGAAGAGATCACAACCCTCGCTCCTCGGAGACCGCTTCGCAAATGGATATTCAACTATGATCGAGATGCATCAACACTGAGCACCTTGAAACAGAAGGTCGTGGATGTAATCGCAGGCATCCAGGTGTGTGCCCACTTTCAGCTCATTCCTATCCTTGCGTGCTCACAACTCATGATTGTTGCAGCTGGAGACTGTCGTCGCCACTGGTCATGAAATTGATATTATGAGTGGAAAGCAAGAGGTTATTTATCAGGAACAGCAAGTCCTTATTCGAAAACAGCAGGTCAGTATAATCTCGTGCATCAATTATATGATCGATTCTCATAAAAAGCTATCCTTTCCAGGAAGCCGGTGGGTTTTATCACTCATTTGTTCTGTTACCTTGCTTCTAACATCTGCTGTCGCTAGAAATCGACCGACTCATTGCGCTTCTTGGGTCTGGAGATTCTGGCGTGTCCAAGAAGCCGCCATGCTTGGAAGGAACACGGACATCGCTGTTGAGGTGGATTGCCCAATGGATCGAGGCACCTCCAGTGGATGATAGGCGCGGGCTGTGTCTCATAGGGGCAGCCGGCCGGGGAAAATCCTCTGTCGGAGCAAGCGTTGCAGAAGCCGAACGCACACGGAAGCGCCTTGGAGCAGACTTCTACTTCACCGTAGATCAACAGGAGAGGAATCTGGGGGTGATTCCGGTGCTCGCGCGTCAGTTAGCATCATGGGGGAGATGAGAGGCTTCGTGCTGAGATCGCATCAGCTATTCACGAGGACCGCGACATTGCGCAGAGAACACTAGGGGATCAATTCAGGAAGCTGATCCGGGGGCCACTGGAGAGCCTTGCAGACGATCCGAATTTCCCACCACTCGTAATACTCCTCGATGGCCTGGATGAATGGAAGAACGCGTACGCAACCCGACTACTTCGGCTCATCGGGCAGAGTTTCGCCACCCTCCCTGCTGCTGTCCGGTTCATTATTGCGAGTCGCCCTGAGCCGCATCTACTCCATCGGTACGCATCGGAACCGCTGAAAGCGCGACTGCACGTTCGTTCTCTCGATTTGGAGGAGCTGAGTGAGACAATGAAAGACATCGAGGCGTTCTTCAGGCAGGAACTGCCGGAGATGGTGTTGGGAATGGTGAAGACGTCAAATTGGCCAGGTGAAGAGCGGGTTCTCATCCTCGTCCAGATGTCAGGCGGTCTGTGGATATGGGCTGTCACAGTGGCCCGAATGCTCGCAGACCAGAACTTCCGCGACCCAGAAAGACAGCTCAACGCTCTCCTGTCATCTGCGCCAGATATCCATGGAGAGTATGGCCATAATACGGACCTCTACGCAATCTATTCGATGATCCTCAACTGGGCGTGTCTACCGACTGCCCACTCCGAACTCACTCTTTTCCAAGACGTTCTGGGAGTTCTTTGCCTTACAGAGCAACCGATGAACACACACACACTGGCCTCGCTCCTGTGCCCTGACCAATCGAACAGTGGCGGCTTCATCGACGACATCCGCATGAAGGTCTTAGGATATCTTCAAGCGGTACTCGTCGTTCCTGACGCCGACGAAGACCACCCATCCCGTGACGCAAAGCCAGTTCAATTCATCCACAAGTCCTTC